>JACEOJ010000138.1:816090-827135 GCA_013761285.1 Campoletis sonorensis
ACGACGTTGCTCTTCAATCCACTCGACAAAAGATTTGTATTTCATTTTCATTTATTTTTTATTTCGAAGTGTACATAACGCCAAGTATCGCCCACAAGTGATCGCGTGCATTTTCGTCCACAGTGGCAGAGAGGCATAAATATTTTAACGTGCAAATGCGTGGAGCCACCGATCATAAATAATCGACGTGTCTCGGCCATTTCTTCAAAACAATATTGTACAGTATACAAGTCTCATCTCACGAGGAACGACACGAAAAATATGGGTATTTCCTTTTTTTTCTTAAAAGTGACAAATTTTATTACAATTTTTAGGCTCGAAGTTCAAAAAAACGCAAAAAACAACGATTTTACGTATCAAAGTACCAAATTCTTCGGTTTGCTTTTTTATTTATAATCATTTCGAAGATACATCCATTAGATTGCAGTATTCATCGATTATTTTATCGATTATATTGAGAGGAAACATTGGAACATCGACTCTCATCAATTATTTGATCCCATATTTTTTTTTTATTCGTTTTTTTTTTGTTCACCTTAATTGTACCATCCTCAATTATTTTATAGCCCGACTGCTGTGTGGTCGGTCGAGCATAACATCTTCATATACGTTTAGTCTGATTAAACTCGTTACATCCTCATATCATTATAATTATTATAATCGACAATTATTTCGGGGCATATTATGTTACTCTCTACTAATAACCCTCTTGTAAGGGCCATATTTTCTATCTCACAGATGTAGACACATGTACACGTGTACTTTATCGATCAAGAAAATAAAAGGGCATCTTGGTTTCGGCCTGTACGACAGGTGGTGAACGTCCTCTCAGCCCTTATACCGTTTAAGCTCTCCTTACGACGTGGTAGGTAAAAAATATGTGTTTTCAAATGTATTTTTTTTTTCGTGATCCTACGTTGTACTTGTTTTCCTCATACATTTCAAATCTATGCCTGACAAAAGTTCCTTAAACATCTTAAACATCTCAAAGAGACTAAAAGTTCCGAAGAATTGAGACACAAAATGACGACATGACTACGAATTCAATTTTTCACGATTTTTTAAATCAAAAGTTTGTAGAAATCGATGAAAGCTCGGGGAAAAAAAAGTTCTACGTACGATTTTGGATCTTTTCTGAACCGTGCGTGGGTGCAAGGAGAATAAACTAAATTGATCACTTATTTGGCATACATTTATAAACATGAATACCAGCAATAATTACCCCTTCGAGTAAATCGACTGTGAAATCGTTGTGAACAAGCATTAGTACAATATTTGCTTTCCATCAACGCCCCCACGTTATAATGTTCTCGTAATAATTCGTTAGGGTGCTGTGGCACCCCAAGTTCTTTCATTTCCCTCCATGATATATTTCCATAACAGTTTTATGAGATATATCGAGCTCGTTTTGAAAAATTGGGAATATTATTTGAATTGATCTAGAAATAATAATTTCGTTCTGATAAGAATTTGGAATTATTCAAAAATTCAATAAAACGAAAGGCTCGAAGGCGTTAATGATGTTTAAAAAAAAATCACCTTTTTTCTTAGCAAAGTGTACGGATGCGTGTCTCAAGATCGTTTTCACATTTTTCGTATTTCGTTTCCATTCCATCTTCCACGCACTTTGACGAATAAATACCTTCGGCTGATTTCAAAGGGTCATTCAATTTCTCGTGTTCACGCGAGGTTCCCGATTCACGGAGGTGAACCGATGGTGAAAATAAAGAAAAAACCTCATTCTTACGAAACAATTGCGCTAATAAGTCAGCAAAGTGTAAATCGAAAAATGAGCGATATGTGAACGTACACGAGATTTTAAAACCTGATTTTACTGACTTACGTATTTTTCATTATTTCCATATGCTATTTTCCACGAAACATTTTTCATTTTCTCGTCATTATTTTCGATCGTTCGTAGAAACAAAATATTACATACTAAGTTCTTTAGGGATGTCTGAGTAAAAGTCACCTTTACACTTTTTTGCCAGACGAACTTGTGGATTTTGTTGCTTCTTGCAGTATTTCTTTTTTGTTTTTTTTTTCTTCCTCTTTATTCCAATCTTTTTTCAGTCCCAAAGACGTCACTGTTTTTTTTTTCTTTTTTTTTTTGAACCAAGAAAGGTCAACGTGTTACCCGAGGGATGAGGCTCGAGACGAGTGTCTTCGATGTGTCAGGATCTTTTGACAGATATTGCTACTTGAATATATACGCTTGTATGTAAAACCAATACACGTAAAATGGTCAAGAACGTCCCCAACAATAATATCGTTCGGACAGGGGCCTCCGCGAGTCTCTTCGCGAGATGTGCTTTTAATTTATGTGTTTCCTGAGGCGACACGGCGTGTGGGTGTCGAAGCCCGGTGTGCACCACGGGAGCTCACGACCCCGTCGTTGTGTACGCATACAACACACTCTCTTACATCGCATGCTCTCTACAATCAAACACTCCCAAATCACTCTTCATTTCCAAAGATATCAAAATCGTCGATTCAAATTTTCCTGAATTAGGAATTTCGAAAAATCGAAATCTGCCGGATGTTCGCCAATAAAAATAAAATAAAGTGACAACATATTTGTAGAAAATAGTGTAAAAGTTATAAGAATTTTTATACTTTTATCACCTTCTCATACAATTAAAAAAATGGCACGTGGTAAAATATTTATTCTAGCCATAGTGTTACGTCTTTTCTTATTCGAAATATTTGTTTGCTGAGATATTGAAGTTGGCAACGTTGGAAAGCAACGAAAAATATATTTATTCATTATTTTTTCGATTTTTGCAATTGTTCCAAGTTTTCCGTTCCATAACGATTCAAACTGCAACATCATTGTTTGCATAAAAAATGAAATGACAGTATTTTGACGATGTACCGAAAAATGGCACCATCCAAAGTTTATTAATTCGTATAAATTGGATTTTATTGAAAATTTCCCTTGTTATTTCTTCCGACTAAATAATTTCCCATTTCCGGAATAATGTTCAAACAAACTGCAACGACAAATGATAAATAACGATAAAAAGCAAACGTTGACCGTACGAAATAACTCGGAACTGCCCACGAGACAACTCGCTCAAGACTTTTGGTGTAGAAACAACGTAATGAAAATGATTATTTTTTGTTTTTACAAAATTCTTATCGCTATACGTGATTCATTCTTATTGGCTGAGGAAGGAACAAAAAAAAACCTATATTTCGAAAAAGTATTGCACATCCAAAGTGGGCAATTATTGAGTGGTCGAAGAGACTAAAGCACCGTTTTAAATATTCCGCTCATTCACATATATATTTCGTCCGACTGCAGAAATATTCACTACGAAATTTCACGTTTATTAACCGCAGGGTTTCCCAGCAGGCAAAGCAAAAAAATCACCTACGAAAGTTCGTTATGTGTGCCCTGTTCTGTGGTCCACGTATCTTATTCTGAATGTGCAGGGGCGTGCTGCCTGTCGCGTTTCAATGGAATGGACAGTCTTGCATCAGTCGCGAGAGAAAATCGCGCCCTGGACAGACATTCGGTCTAAATATATATGCCTTCGTGTCTGCATATGTAAACACGTACATGTTTACAGTGTGTCTCAAAAGTTCGATATAAAGTTCAGGGGATTGCACATCGTGAAATTTCATGCTCTTTTATAGCTCCGACTTTCCAAAAATGCTTTGTGGGTGGACAATTCAAAGTTGTGTCATAGTTCAAAAATAAGACCCTTTAACGAATGATTCAACTGTAAGGATCTCAATTTTTTTAGTAAAAAACTTGTTTTTTTCCAAATTTTCGAAAGTTTTCATTTTATAGAGTTCTTAACGAACGAAGAAAAGACGGTGGAATTAAACCTGATTATCTCATCAGAAGGACATATTATGCTGGAGAAAAGACTGACGTTTTTTCGACCCGTTGAAGGGTTTAGGATAAATAGATTTCAAGGGTGTCGAGTTTCAAAAATTCGCATAAAATCATTCAATTCCACGAGCAAATTGTCCAAATATGGTTGCCATATTTGGAATATCTATATTTGACAATCAATCAAAATAAACTTGTTGTTTAAATGAAAATGAATTTATCACTAAATCGTATGACCGATTGAACTGTTTCACTTGAAATATTGAACGGATAAACTTATTTAAATGAATCGTTTCAATTTTAACAAAACCTGGATGAGAAAGAAGGCATTCAACGAACGTTTAATTCTAAAAAACCAGTGTGTTTCTTAGATAATCGACTGCCTTTAGTGAAAAACGTCATGAACATTAAATGTTTCATTGATTCAAGAATCAATCGAGACGATTTTAATTGATTGTTTTCTTGTTCATTGTTTATAAAAAACTGACTGAAGCTTTTTGAGATGGGAAAAACCAGTTTGCGCTGAATTCGAGATTGACTGGCAACATACATACACATTCGAGCATTAAGGGTGAAGGTTTCCAGTCCCGAAAATATAATGCTTCGATCCATACAGCATAATACGGTTCAGGGGGCCTCGTAATGCAAAGTACCCCCCTGTCTTTTTATCCACAAACATAAGCTCGCAAAGTTATTGGCCCATTCGTGACTCCCGCCTCTACCCCGTGGCGAATTTGACCGTTTTTCATTCAGCCTCACTTTCGGTTTACACACAAGTAAAAAGCATCCACACGTAGACGGAACCAACACCCTTTAAAAAAGAACTGAACTTCTTGGAGATACGTTTCAAAGGCTCTTCTCGTGGTTGATCTTCATTCTTATGTACGCCCAATACGACGAGGCAACAACATCCAAAAAGAGCAAACTTTATAACTGGCTTCTTTTGATGTTTCTTTTTTTTCTATTTTTTTTTCTTTACCATCTTTTCTCTCCTCTCTACGATACTGTTGTTTTTCGCGCGCCTTACGGAACGCTCATTTCACGAGAATCACCTTTATTCGGCCGAATATGGCGCCGCGGGGGTCACAAATTGGCGATTCATCGAAATTCATTCGAAAGTAACCCATTGCATATTTAGAGCTTCGTAATTCCTTATACTCGTATGAATGAGAACTTCATTCTGTGGAACTGTATTTTTATATACGTTTTACCTTCGCTTACTTGTCATTAATTGATTAAATCGAATCGATTGATTTATTCGGTAATCAATTGACGGTTTTATTTGACACTGAAAAAATCATTGATTGTTTTTCATTTCTTTATGATCTGGAAGAGTAAGGATTTTTTTTGAAATTGATCTCTTTCCAGCTTAGAATGTTGATGATTTTTGTTGATCTTGTCAATTGGCCCATATTCCAAGAGAACTTGAATAAAAAGCAACACAAGAATCGATCTCGTTTTCTTTTCGATAGAATGTTTCGAAGAAACGTTTTCTCATACGTTCTCCCAGTTAGGCCTCACATACATATTGTGAATTGATGGTGTAGGTGTAATTCACTCTAATTCCGTGGTCCACCGGTGATTTGGGCTATCTGGCGTAATCGGCTGGGTCCGCTTCGCTCGTCTCTCGTCGAGGGAGAAACTTTTATTTTTCTTACCCTCCTCTTTCTCTTTCTCCCTTTCTTTCTTGCACCAGAAAACCTGAGCGAAAACTGCGCGCGGGCCTCGGCGTAATGGGATGGAATTAAGAGGAGACGTGCCCTTCGCTAATCTATTAATTCCTGCACGCGAGATTGCATCGGGCGTCGAAAGAAACGAGTTTTCACGAAGAGGGAGGCGCATATATTGGCAAATTCGAGAGAAAGAAAAAAAACGTTTGAAAGCCTTTGTAGATGGGCAACGAGAAAGATAGAAAGAGATAGAGAGAGAGAGAGGAGAAGAGGGAGAGGGCAAAACAGAGGCAGAGGGATAACAACGATTGGGAAAGGGTTGAAAGAAAGTGAAGAGAGGCTTGACATGTGTGTGAGTATCGTATACACGCAGAAGGCTTTCGACCTCTCGAGATATACAAATATTATGCGATTCCAGGCAAAAAAAGGCATAAGTTACTTCCCTTTGCTTTAAAAATCACAAGAAATTTACAGAAAAGAAAATTACTCCATCGTGTTGAATATATTAGAGGCTAGAATATTCGTGTATTATTTTTTTCGATGATTTTGAAAAAAAAAAAAAACTACGTACGGGAAAATGGAATGAGTCAGCGTATAGTTCGTTAGGAATGCGGACTCGTCCATGGCGCAATATTAGGAAAAACACGGGGGCCACACGAAAGATTAGAGTGAACGGGCGCGTGCGAGTGAGTCAAAAAGAGAAAATAATCAGCTCTCTCTTTCCTCTTTCTCTCTTATCTTTTGCCACGAGAGTGAACATTTGTCCAGCGTTCTTTTTATCATCGCTACTTATACGACTCGGCTCTACTTTGCAATAAGTAAACGCATCGATCTTGGTCGTTGCTTGACTCAAATTCTCTCCCGCCGTTAGCCCTCCCGATACGACCACCAAATTCTACCTCATCGATTAGTAGAGATGCTTCAAGTTGTTTTTTCAAATTTTTATTACCCGGTGGCGCCAGGTTAGAAAGGTTGGAATTTTACGCTCTTCTTTCACTGTTACGTCCTCACGTTTTTTCGTTCATTCAGTATCGACACCAAATTGTGATTTATCATTCTTTTCTAATTCAAATTTTACGTCATGTTTTTTTTACTCAGTGCAAATATAGGTCGTACAATTATTTATATTTTCGTGGAAATCGACACTCAAGTTCACAAACGTGTCAAATTACTTGAAAGATTCGTTGGCATTCTTCAACTTCGCTGCTGCATTGACACTTCGTCAATTCCAACCTTCGGTCAGTTTTCGTTGTAAAAAAACAATTAATAATACGCTTGCAACATTCCCTTGTACGTTTCCACTGCAAAAAAGTGGAAAAAATCGAATCTTACTGTTTGGAAAAAATGTTGAAGACTTTGACTTCGGAAAAAGTGAGGATTTTACTAAAAGAATTGCAATTTGCCTCGGCTTTTAATACTTTTGAGGTTAACAACCGCAGACAAAGGAACGATGCCAGTTTTTGAAAAAAATAGTGCTATGTCAGAATTTTCGAAAAAATGTATTTGCGTGAACAACTCAATTATCTTAATTACATTAGAAATGATAAAACCTTTGAGTTTAGGGAAAAAGTGTTCCATGGCAGTCGGCGAAAATATTTCCAGAGTGGGGTTAATTTTTGTCGAATAATGATTCCGGGTCATAATGACCCAGTGTGTCAGCAAAGAGGATACTGCAACGAAGAACTCGCCTCAGGGACACTGAGTTCGATCAGGATACCGAAGTATTACGAAAAATCGTAATTCATAGATTTTCCGAATGATGAAAATAACCATTTGTAATCAGAGACCATGAAATAATGGAGAAGACATATTTTGTAGGTGAAAAATCCTAATAAATATAAGTGTACAGTTCTAAGAGTAAGCATGACCCCGGAGCAACACAATATAAAAGCCAGAGGAATCTTCGAGGAGCTGTGGAGAGTGTATCCGGAGCTGGGGCTCATTACAATGATTGGCATATTCAATTAACGACTACATAGATGCTCCCCTTGGTGGTATGGAGCTCTTTCGCAGCAGGTACGACCCCGGGCTTAACCTCAACTAAATATTATTAATAATAATCAACTCATTACCGGCTCCATTAATTATATCCAAGAAGCTATTCGAATGGTAGCCCTCAATCTTGACAGCAAACCAAATTTTTTCGTTGCTGGAGCCATACACTGAATATTTTTATTCATTCAATAAAACCTTATTGGTCACACTTCTAAAAAAAAGGTTTGTTATCATATTTCGAATGAAAAATTTGAGTGCATTTATAAAATTTATCAAAAACTGGACGTTTAAAAATCAAACATCGTTCTAATCATAATAATAATAATAATAATGACAATAATAGTGTTGTTAATAATAATTGATACCACTGTTTCGATTGATTGATAAGAAAATTGAAACTTGAAAATCTCTATCAACAATTCCACAATATTTAGATCAATAAAATGATAGAAAAGACAAAATGCACGTGAAGAACTTGTAGATCAACGCACGACTTTGAAGATGACGCGATCGGCCGCCATTTTGGTATCAGTATTAGACTGAAGCGAGTATCTCGCTCTGACTATACTCGTGACGGAGTTCCATAGCCGATGAGGCTTATGATGAAAGAGAACCCGGCGGTACTATACAATATTAATCCATTTAACGAACTCATTATCGGATGAGATATTCCGAGCGTTTACCGTGCGCAGCGTCCGGTGGTTCGCTCACGCGGGGGTTTCAGCTCTCTCGACCAAATGTGGGGACCGCGTGAATCGCTCCGAGAGACAAAACCTATAGTGAGAGAGAAAGAGAGAAAGAGAGAGCGCCAAGTTCTCGGGTATATTAGCGGTTGGCACCCCTGTGGTTTGATTTACGGACGCGCGCTAACGAGCCGAGAGGCGCACAGCAATAGCAACATATGGCTACATATATCTATACACTTGTATATTTATTTATTAATATACATGTATATAACTAGCTACATCGTCACAGGTACATAATAAAAATGATACAGTGATTGGCACTCTCAGAGATCATCAATGATTCCTTATAGACAAACTTTTTTTTTTCTTATCCAAATGTCTTCGCGATTCAACATGTTCATGATGATAATGTTGCTATTTACTGGATTGATTAAAAAATTATAATCTTATGAATCTTATTCCGAATAGAATTCGTTTATCGAAAAATTTGTTTCATTTTTGTTTCTTTTGATGATGTTTAAATAATCATAAATATGTGTTTGAAACTGATAAGAATTCATGCAGCACCGGATGATGATGATTTGCTGTTCGGATAATTGATCCTTCAAGCTTACGTATTGGGTCAATTTGACCCGCACTCATCTTTTGCCGTTTGTTGTCCTCACACCCTAGAAATGTTTTTGGGAGCTGCTAGAATTTCTTCACCAGAATTAACGATTTTTTCATTTGTATATTAAGCTAAGTTCAGTCGTTCAATTTTTGTCGCACAGGCCCTGTTCATTTGTTTTTTTTTTTCGAAAACTCGAAAGTTATATAATTTCTTTAGTGAAATCCTCGCTTTTCTAAAAATCAAAATGTTCAATAAATTCCTTCAAATAATAATACTTCAACTGTTCTGCATTTTTATTATGCACTCGTGTTAAAAGAAATATGTTTAAAGTGTACTCCTGATTTTTTTCAATAAAAACTAATCAACGGGCTGCCGATGACGTGAGGATGTAATGCACTCCGGGTCATACAGACGCAGTGTATCAATTGTCTAAGGTAAGTTTCGTTGAAACTCAAATTTCGGTCGCTTATTCAGTAAGAATTGCTATAAAAGCGATTCAATAAAAATTGTGGAAAACTCGATAAAAAATCAATTTTTTTTCATTAAATGAATACGTTTGATGAGCCCAATTAGATGAGCGTCATTTTGAAATAAATAACCAATAAAATCCATGAAATTTGAATAGCTAATAATCGGTCTGGATGACTGCTACGAAAATCGATAAAAAATGACGGCTTGGAAGAAGTTCGTTAAGGAAATGTATTCAAATGAAAAATAGAGGGCTTGATTAAACCCTTTAAAATGAGCATAATTCATCATTACTGGGCATCAAAGTCGATAGATTCGAGAAAAAAAAAGTGGTCTACAAAATCGAAAAGAGGGATAAGAGGATAATAGACAGTTATGTATTATGTGAAAAGATCGCAAGCCTATAAGAAAGTCCAGACTCTCGACCAAATATCCGTAACAATGTTCCACAAGTTTTCGTTTATAATTGGACATCTATGGGCTCGCGCTATGGATACGAGAAGCGAGAGAAGAAGACTCACATCTTTTTATCTCTCGTGTTTCTTTGAATGTACAGTGTAGAGCGAGTGAGTAGAAAAGAGAGGAAAGGATCAAGTGATAGAAAGGAACGTATAGAAAAGGCCGGAGGCCCACGACCCGGGATGAAGAGATTTACAATGTTCCTGGCCGTAAAATAATCAATAAAATCTGGGCAATGTAAAGAAACGGACGTGCGGTGATGATTTAGTGCGGAGCGCCGGCGCGCCCGGCTTCAGTTCACTCTTTCTCGTATACACTTACTATATATACATTTTATATTTCTATATATATATAAATATATGTTTTTTCCTTATCCCTGAGGCTTCTCAAAGAATCTTCTCTCAAAAGCCTTGTCTCTCTATTCTGCTTTTTTCTTCTCATTCTCTTTTCATCTACGCAAAGTTCTTCAAACGAGGCGTTATAAGATCAACAATCGAACAAGAGATCACGAAGTTTCAACCAAAATCTAATGGCGCCTTCTTCGAGTTCAAACTATTCTGCACATTGAACAACTGCTTTTATTGAAAGTGATCGAAAGTTAATATCATCTAAACAATGACACAAATCGTTTGGTTGATTTCGTAAACAAAATAATTAGACGAATCGATAAAATGAATAGTTTGATTACTATAATTACCCGGTTTTCCAACGAAATATTTCGTCAGAAATGTTCAGACACAAGAATCCATTAATCGAAACCAATTTATCGTAATAAGATATGAATATTTTGTTCATTTTACTCAAATTATTTAAACCTGTGTACCTCAATTAAATAATTGTTGGATTCAAAAATTCTTGGATTACAAAATTAAATTTGTTGACAACCAAATCGATTTTTCAGCCTGTCACAATTCTGTCAAATGAAAAATCGTGAAAATCTTTAGAAATAAAAACATTGTTTATCGACCATTCAATTTGTGGATAAAGTAGCAAGGAAATTATTTGTTTATTTGATTCGTTGATAACGGTGTAATATTTAAATGAAAGTTGATAGGTGATATTTGCAAATTTATAACTGTAATATAATTGGATGAGTAAAGATCGTTATCACGTATATGGTAACGCCAAACGATCGAAAGCTCGTTTGTAAAGGAACGGGTATAAATTTATTATTTGCTCCGGAATCGCGTCAAATTTCCTCTCGAATCAAATTTATATCCTCCACTTTGTTGATCTCACTCCCTCTCTCTCTCTCTCTCTCTCACTCTCTCTCTCTCTCTCTCTCTCTCTCTCTCTCTCTCTCTCTCTCTCTC
>JACEOJ010000138.1:827145-864995 GCA_013761285.1 Campoletis sonorensis
TCTCTCTCTCTCTCTCTCTCTCTCTCTCTCTCTCTCTCTCTCTCTCTCCCTCTCTCTCTCTCTCTCTCTCTATTTTTCTTTATTCATATATCAACGTGTACACTTAGGCATCGACGGTAGAGGTTCACATACACATTTATATATTCAGTTATAATTTACACGCTTTATTTTCCATATGAAAATGGCTCGAGGCTGAAGATTTTTTTCAACCAATGAGAAATATTGGTTCATCGACGAAGAAATATATGCTCTGACATAGAAAAAGAGAGGAAAGGAGAAAATTCACAGGAGTATTGTATGAGGAGAGAAGCCACGCAGAGAGACCAAGTGGTGACGAATTTACGAGCATCTTACGAGCTGCCTCTTTCGAGCGTGGAGGAACGATAAAGTCAAATCTTGTGTTATTTTCCTTTTTTTTTGCTTCGGGGCTAAACGCGACTACATACACCATGATCGCTGCTCGAAACAATCGTCGTTCGGGGACCAAACACCGGCAACAAAAGACCGGGAGAAACGAGGAAGACAACTTTGCTAAATGAATACAGTGACGTACGTAACGAATGGAAACATTGATTTTTTTTGGTTGTTCCAAAAATTTGTTCGATCGAACGTTCTGAATTCAAAACATCTTATTAAAGGGCCAAAGAAATATTCAATTAACGCCTTAATTGGTTTTCCTCAAGTCAAATTTTTTAAGTTAGAAATTTGTAGAGCAGTCGCGAAAAAAGTGACTTTTCTTCCAATTTTTTTGTACGACATTTCATATTTTAATACATTTCATTTTTATTGCCAGAAATGGCAATTAATTTCTGTAAAAATCATGGCCAATTATTCACATGATTGAAAATCAAAATCAACGGTTTCATCACGAACTTCGCTTCGTTATACGCCTTCATCACGCTTCGTTATAATAAGAATTTGATTTTTCTTTTTAGCAAATCCAGTTTTCAAATGTGATTTTTATGCACAATTGTAACTGAAGTTAATTACATTATGAAGTTTGGAGTAGAATTTCTTAACTCTTATTTCTATCTATATATTTATCGTAAATGTGTATATAAAGTTCTACAAAGTAATCGAAGCTCAAACAGGAATTCCACGCATCGTCGGCGCCGGTTGGCTGCCCGAACGATTTAGTAAATGCGCTGGAATAAATATAACACAAGCTTCGTTGGTCGGCGTCGTGTTTTACGAAGCGAATAAGTCCCCAGAGAGAGGGAAAACAGCCTCCAGTTATGTCTTTTTTATTCTTTTTACTTTTTTTTCTTCCTGCCTTACTCGAGAAAGGGTGGCTCAAGATCTCAGGCGATGATTGGTCGACTCATTATGCGGCAATTAAGCAACATGGCGCTACCGTCTCTTTAGTTCGAGACGCTGCCGCGTCGCTAGTTGCCGGAACTTCACTCGCTACTTTGATTCTCGCTCTCGTAATAAATTGATGCTGCTTTAAAATGAATAAACAACTTGTAAGTTGTTGTGATTTTTTCATTAATTTTTAAAAAAAGCCAACATTTAATTTCCCACTTGTTTCAATAATTTTCTAGATTTAAATGATTGAAAATACAACAAATAGAGATTAATTTTGGAATTAGTTTTCAAGAATCTTTCATTTGTACAATTTTTCTCTCAATAAATGTTCAAACCATATTTCGAGCAACTGTGGAACTTGAAAATGGGACGTTTCTTTGAAATAAAATGTGCGATCGGGGTTTTTGTGTAAGCTTTTTTTTTATTTTTGGTACAAAAGTTATACGTTTATTAAAATAGAGCCTGATCTCAAAATTTACATTCGTTCTAGAGTTTTGTTGATATCGTTAAATTCTTCGTTTCGTTGCCCGGCTAATAAGAAAGTAAAAAATTAAAATTGATGTGTTAGAAAAAACAACCAAATAGGAGTTTAGATCTTTGGACTCTCGGCGAATGTTGGGTTCGTGAACGTTGATGTTGCTTGTTTGTACAGTGGATTGTCGCCCTGTAGGACAGACGTGAAATAAAAAACAATTAATAATTTTGAACGGCTCGATAACGAATCGGTGAATTCTTTTGGAATTTTGCATGTAATTTCGTGAATCTTTTTTTTTTTCTTCAATGCAATACTGTTCCAACAACGAGTCAGTACACTAAGAATAAATAAATGATCAATAAATTCGTACCCTGTCCCATTTGGCCATTGCTCTTTCCTTCTCGAACTTGGCGTACTCTCTCTTGTCATGGACCATCAATAAAATCTTCCAAATTAATAGAATAAGAAATCCGAGAATCACTGTACTTATGACGACTCCAAGAGCGACGCCTTGAAAAAAAAAGTAATTATAAAAATAATAAATGATTCAATTAAACTTTTCATACATATTACTTGGTTTTTTATTATTGATTAATTTTCCATGATATTTTACCCAATACGTTGACCGGAGTTGGACAATCTCTTTCCTTTTGGGCGTGAATCTGATAAATTTTGATGTCACCTCCGGAGCCGCCTCTGTACAATTGATATTTGAATACGAAACTGCAGCCATCGTCACCGGGAACTCGACAAATTCGTGCACCTGATGTTGCGTCCTTTTCAAGATCTTCCTCTACTTTTTCTACCTAAGAATTAAAAGGATGTGGAAAAAAAACCCAAAGTATCGATGTAAACAAAATTTCGATTGACCTGAAACTTTTAATTGAATTTGGAAAAATCTTGTTTTGATTTGAAAATTTGTACATTCTTTAACTTACAACGTCAATTTGATGATAACACATAGCACATCCAGTCTTTGCTAAAGGCCCGGCGTTGTGGACCACACATTCTACACAGTCTTTCAACTCCTCACAACGTTGACCAGGACATGTCTGTAAATATTTTCCATCCAAATATTTCGAAAATTATGATTTTTTTACTTTGATATTGATTTGGGTGACTACAATCTTAAATTCAATCATTAATACATTAATCGTTAACCCTAGAACTCCAATATCATTTTTTTTCGGACGTAAACCCCATAGTGTTGTAACCAACAATTATGCAAATCTTTTTTTCAGCGTAAAATCCTTCTCGGATCTGCTAATACCGTTTAATTGACACCATTCTCTTCGTTTTTTTATAACGAAAAGAATGCTATACGATGAAATCGTATTTGATGAAAATTTGATTACGAAAGAACCAAGAACCGAGAAGATATGACAAAATGTAAAAAGTTCATGAAATTCGAAATTCTCATAAGGCTACTAATTTGATCCAGTGCAAGAATTATCGCAATTTTACTTTCAAAAAAATTAGCCCGTGATGATTTATTTAGCATTGGATTCAAAAATAAACAAAGATTCGGCATTCAATTTTTCAAATTAATCGAATGATTGGTGTGAAATTCAAAGCATTAAATCTTTAGAAGGGTCGTCAACTTTTTATGGGATCAGAATTAGGATAATACTCACGGGGCATTCTTCGCAATACTGTCCAGAGTATCGAATTCCATTTTTTTCTCTGCAATGACAACTTCCACAAATACAGTCACCTCGGCCACTACAAATCTCGCTTTTATCACCAGGTGGTGTGCAAGTGCTGTTAGTTTCTTTACAGTCGCAAGTTTCGCCACCCCATCCTGGCAGACAGTTGCATGTGCCACATTCGCATTTTCCCCGGCCACCACAAACCTGAAAAAAAATTAAGTCGAAGATTTTCGAGTCGGAAAGAATTTTCAAGCCGTTCTTTTTACAAATGTTGTTCTAAAGCCCTGTAAATGTTTTATTTCCAATACTTACGAGACCGCCGGATCTCTTGCACGAAAAATTATCACACTGACAATATTTTCCAAAAAAAACTTCCTGCGGATTTGGCCTTTCAACACAATCGCAAACTCCACATTTGCAAACACCGTGGCCACTGCAAACTAAAGTCTCATTGGCTGGTTTACAGTCGTCCATGTTTTTCTTGTCACCGGCCTCGTTGCCCTTGCACTCACAACGTTTCCCATAAAAACCACTGGAACAAGAGCAAACACCGCAAACGAGATCTCCACTTTTTTCGCATTGATCCGCAAGAGTTGCGTAGGTCTGTAAATCGATAAAAAAAAAAAATTAAAAAAAGAGAAGCAAGATCGCATTATTCAGGGTCAATGAATTTTTCAAACATATTTTTTTATTTTAAACATAACGAAAAAGAAAGTATGGAGATCTTAAAAACACGAATTGCAAGCTTTGTGAATAAATCAACCAAATTAACGATTAAACAAACAAATGAAAATCCTCATTTTCATCTTCAAAATTCTTACAATAAAAAATGACAGGAAATAAAATTACCTCATGTTCCGATTTGGCGCAAGGACATTCGCACATGAGCTCGAGCTCGATGGTCAAACTCTCGTTAACGCCTCGTGGTTTAATGTGAATTGTTTTATTCCAATCTTTTGGATCTTTAGGACATTCTACTGCCTGAGAACAAAAAAATGTTTTGAAATTTCTTACGATTTAAATTTTAGTTGAAGACAAATTTGCAATGATTAGATCCCATTAATTTCTGATTTTGATCTGGTTCTTCAATTAAAGCTTAACAAACTTTTTATAAATTTGAATTTACATGCCTTTAGTACAATATCAAATTCTATGACGTTGCCAAGCCGAAGTCCACCACATTCTTTCCGTTCCTTCATTTCGTCACTTTTGTCCAAACATTTCGAAAAATATCTTACGTCCACGAAATTTGGAGCATCGTCAGTCAGTTCCACTGAATCAACCAGTTTCTAAAAATACCACGTTATTAGTTTTTCTTTGCTGATTTCCTGCATCCAGCCAAATTGACCCAAAAGTCTCTTCGGGGGCTCGTATAACTTTTAGTAGAATGTATATTTTTGGACACATTTTTTTTTTAAATGATCGTACAACTTCCGACTAAGCAAATGACACACGAATCAATATCATGAAACGATTAGTTTAAATGTAGTTGAAATTTTCAAAAAGAGTGCAAATAGTTTGTTGGCTTGGGTCAAATTGACCCGGAGTAGGTGTCTATTTATGTTGAATTCAATATTTTTAAAAAGAGTGCAAATAATTCAATATTTTCAAAAAGAGTGCAAATAGTTTGTTGGCTTGGGTCAAATTGACCCGGAGTAAGTGTCTATTCATGTTGAATTCAATATTTTTATAGTCACCTCATATTCTCCACTGACGAGAGAAACAACATTTTGCGAATTATGTTCCAACAGACCAACGGAGGTTCCACTGATACTGCGACTGAGCAATTGATAAGTCGAGTTCTTGTGGCTCGGCACAGCGAAAATGATATTAACGTTGTGTTCTCGAGCTTTGCGATTTATCTGAACGAAATAAAATGTCAGAGCGATAAAACATCGAAGAAGAGTGAATAAAATAGCAAATTCATCACGCAAAATTAATTTACGCTTCCGGCGTTGGAGATCGATGAAATAAACCGTTTTTTCAAACTTTTATTTGTACCTGTGAAATTGAAGGATAATCTTGAAGCAGGGAATACGAATAAAATCCGTTTTTGTCCAAGTGGCAAAGACCGTCGTTAGGCTCGATTATGCCAGCGAGCTAATTAACAAAATCAAATAAAAGCTCGTCAGCAAATAGGTTGCTTATTTTTATGGAAAAATAAAGGAGTTTCATATGATTCTTGGGTTAATTCTAATCATAATTAATGGTTAGGCACATCATTTTGCTCTTTACTTTTCCATCTCCAGCGATGTGGAAACTTGCATCTGTCGAAAAAATGAGAAGATGTCGTGCTTTTGGTCTCCAGCCTATCTCGTCCGTACAGACCATTGCTTGCATCATTGCGTCGAGTCCGCCTTCCGGTGCATCAAGATTACCGGAAACCGGAGCCTCTTGAACTCTCGTCTATCAGTTAAAACGAAATGAACGATAAAATTATTTTATTATTATTTAATAATTCTTCGCTGGTCGCTAAAACTTCATCAATTTTCGGAATTATTGTAAGCAAAACATATAAATTCAACGAAATGTTTGTTGTCACCTTGAACAGCGTCACGTTTTCCGTCAATGGCATTTGATTTTTGTAACCATAAGGAGGTGCACAAGGCTCTTTAGTCAATTCTAAAACGCACGGGGATTGTAATCTGGACAAATAATTATTATTTTTAATTAAACAGTATATTATTTATCGAATTATGTTTAAAAGCCTTACTTTTCTGGCTGTGTGTTTGTCATCGGAAGGACAACTTTATCGACGAAACTTCCAAATCCAAGCCGAAAATTAGAAGTTAATTTTTTCATCGCTTCAGCAAGCTGCAGACCGAGGCCAGACAATCGATCTCTGTACGTTTGCATCGACGCCGATAAATCCATGAGATAATAAAGATCGACAGGATAATCCTGTGCCTGGCTGTATCTGAGGGTCACATGATGTTCCTCACCTTAAGAATGATTTTTCATGACGAAGGGAAATATAAAAAGATTGACAAATACAGAAGAAGACAAAAATTCCTCGAACATGAAATTCCTTCATTTTTCAATGAATTTTACCTCGTCGCAATTGCACGCGAATTTTCTGCGGTTGAATTTGAATCGAATCTTTCGAGTCGGTTGACAGAAGTGGCGAATTTTCCAGCCAAGACGTCTCGGACGAAATATTATAAACTGAATTTTGTGGGCACCACAAACCCTGTTCTCTTTCGTGTTTCGTTCTCGTCACACATCTGACCAAACCGCCCATTTCTGTGGAGCGCTAAAAGAAAGATCGCAGCAATAATGATAAATGATTAGAAAAGGAGAAAAATGCATTTAAAAAAAAAAGATTTTTTTTTTATTACCACTTCCGCGCACCAAACACATTTTGGAGTTTGCAAACATTTCGTACACGTTTGCTGTGCTGCACATAAACTCTCTTCGTCCTTGTGTTCTCCAAAAATCGACAAAATCAATAATTTTATTACAAGATAAAACAACAAACTCCTCATTTTCATTTTTCTTTTTTCTTCAATTAACTATTTAACACGTCGTTAGGGAACCAGGAGAGAAAAACTGTTCGAAATAAAAGTGTATTAACGAGTCACGAACCGAAAGGATACTGCCGCATCCCGCGGAAATGAGTCGCGTACGATAAGTCAACGATGCGTCATTGAAGCATTTATTATTCTTAGATCTCTCTATTACTATGGGTTACGTATAACACGTTCATGTTCATTGTGTCAAAGAAAAAATATTTGCAGTCCTTGTGAACCATGTTTCATGCATGTATTTATACATGAATACATATTTGCAGTAAAATACAATATACAGGTTGTCTCATTCAAGACAGTCCACGGAAATGTCGTCGAAATTTGACAATTTCGAAGAAAGTGTTCCAGACAAGCTTTGTAAGATTTGAAGAGGGCCATCTGATGGCTGCTCCAAAATTGACCTTGCAATTGGCCTTGAAGCTTCACTTTTTCAGAAATTGACGAATTTCGAAGATATTTGTGTGGATTTTCTGAAATGGGACGCACTGTATGTCATTTATTCTCTCTTATTTGCCTATATCAATATTTCCTAAAATAAAGCTCACGAATCAGAGCATGCTGAAGAGTGTATAAAACTTCGTTAAATGGTTTTTTACGAAAATGAGGAAAAAATAATAATTAAAATATTTCATTCCATTCGCAATTAAAAAAAATTAATCAGTAATTTCTAATAGTAAAAATTTTACAAAAAAAAATGATTTCATTAATTTAAATTCATTCTTGAACGTTTATTGAAATTTAATTACGAAATGAGCTGGAAATTGAATCATCGAATGATTATAATAAGTAATCATCAATTCGAAAGAGTATATTAGTCATTCCACGTTGTCGCATGCTCGCATATTTGCATATATATTTTTCTGACTCTGACACACAACACAGCAAAGGATTGGTTAACCTCCAAATGAAAAATCTATTGACAATTATATCAAAAGCCTGGTAGACATTTTTTAATTGTCGATTACAATAATTTCGAACACTTATTTATTCGTCTTGTCATTCCGTGAATTAAAAAAAAAAACGTCCTTTTGTCTCATCGCCGATCGATAACCATTTGTACTGAAATCATTGCATGCTGCAGGAAATGTTTTGACGTGCCAATCGTCGGTTAAGTAGAAAATTATTTTAACTTACAGTCGATAAAGAATATTTTGCTGTTATCCGATATATTTTTCCCCACTCTAATCGGCCGGTACTGCAGATTTACCAGAAAAGCAATCAACCGCATTCGATTCACATTATAGTGGAGAACACTCTATGTTCATTCCTCTTTCTGTGATGTTATAGAATTGAGTGGGGGAATATAAGACGGTGGAAAAAATCAGCTGGTCACAGGGAGTAACCATCTAGTAGAGTTCTCTTGGTCCGGCAAGTTTCATGCAGGAAGGTTAGTGAAAATGTGCTCTTATAAATAAAATTTCGTTTACATAACTCGCGTTTTGATGCCGGCATAATCCAAAAAAAACCACCTACTCGTGTGTATGTTACGTAAAATACGTAAAATTAGTGCGAAACAGGAAAATACAGCTGTCAAATATATCCAGGAATTCCAGTGAAATATAACAATGATCCTGCCCATTTAATCGTCATGAACTTTTTTATTTTGCACTCCGAAATCGTCCCACGTGATAATTTCTGTATAAATTCATCATCATGACTGATTTTTTTTTATCCCATCCGTGCGAGCTACATTAAGAAACTAAGAGAAGTTCCATTCTACATAGTGATTTTATAGTGACAAAAAAATCGTCGATTTGTAGGTTAGGTTTGCCAGTACTGGTGAGAAATTCGAGGTTTATTTGCTGATTTTTTATTTCCGCAATGTTTCGAACGATATTCTTATCAGTGATAAGTACACCATCTTTTTTCTCCGATACATTTCATGATTTATGTGAAGATTTTTCATTTTACGTTTTGACAAGTCCACTTGGGATACGCATAGTGTATGGGAAATAACTCAAACTGCGTATTTTTAATCCACGTGCTGCAATTCATCGTGTCAATGACGCACTCAAATTTTTTCTCATCCACCCCACACTTTTGCCAGCATTGTTGACGCAAATCGTCTTATCGTTATTGAGTACGCAAGAGGTCTGATCACTCGCAAATGTTCTTGTCATTATTTTCTTTTCCAATCAATGCAATTTTTCCTTCCAACCATTGAGTTTTAAATTCGAACAACTATGAAAAACATTCAATCGTCAATTCTGGTGATACCATTGAGGAATAAAAGGAATAAATAACCCAAAATCATGCATTGGAAATTTTCTATGAACTTTCGCTCAGCGACAAAATAGAAGTATCACAAACGATTAATAATTTCTTCATAAACTATAGCATAACTTTTGTTTATAATATTTGACTATGAATAAAACGACTGGAGTGACAGAACAAATACCATTCCCTAACAGGTTCAATGGAATTGTTATTTTGGTCACTTTGCAGTTTCTCCATTGCACTGACAACTCAATGATTAAGTCTCGTTAAAGCAAAGTCCAAACACATCATTTGACTGTAAATCACCCTCGTATTTTCTTCCTCTTTTCGAATGTCTGCACGACTAATTCTTTTATTTTTCATTGATTGACTGTTGTTTGCTGAGTGCAAGTAACAACGTTTCCATTATAAAAGTTCTCCGGGCGGATATTCGTGTGGAAATTAGAATAAATACCGTGGTATGGGTTCAAAAATAATAAATCCTCAAGTTATTATTTGCTAAACGTGAGAGATATTTATGCAGATTTTCAGAATTGCTGTGATTTACTATCAGTAAAAATAGCAATTGACAAGATTTTTTTACAAATCACTTTTTTTCGCGAGATATTTTTTGCTAAGAATTAATGAATTTAGTGTTTTGTATATATTATTGGCACTTTCTTTGTCAGTCTTATCTTTTGATTCAGGCCACAGATTAAGTTGATAAAAATTGAAACCACTATAAAAGGTGATTCCTTGTGAAACTTTTAATAATTAATTAAAACATTAAAGCATAATAGAAAAAAATTGTTATATTATGAAGTTAACAGCTGAAAAGTATTATGTTTATGAAATTTCAAGTTTTTCAATTCAATAAATTCTCAATTTCTGTCGAAGATCAGGAATGCCTTTATTTTTTTTTTCTTTTTTTTATTCGTATAAATGAACTTTCTTTTTTTTTTACTGAGTTTCAAAATAATGTTGTAAATCAGTATTTTTTTCTAAGAATGTCAATTGTAATGGTGCGAGATTCAATAACAAGAGTTGCGTCAAAATATTTACGTGAAGTGTTCGTCGCACTCAATCGACTAAAATCTCCGCAGTCACGACCAAACCATCAAAGTCTCAGTCGGTTTTTAAAAGAGGAGAATATTCAAACAGTTTTTCATAGTTTTTATTCAACGGAGAAGTAGATAAATATTTGAGTAATAGAAACAATAGTGATACGTAAGTTTCTATGGCATTGGCCTTAAGAAATTCACCCTCAAAACTCAGCTCGAGACTCAACGTAATACGAAATATGGCAAAGTGCCACAAAATGAACGAATTTAGCGTCTGGCGCCTTCTTTTGCACGCTCATAATCGAGTTGGACGATAAGACCGAAGATTTTTTTGTCACGCGTCTTATCACGTGGGAATAAAATATTCGTAGTGGCGACACGGCGTCTGAGAATTTTTGGTACTGCGAAAAAAAAAATGGCAATAGTAAAATGAAGATAAAACAACTTTTTTAAGATTTGAATCCAAACTATTGAACCAAAAAAATGTATATTTTTGGATATTTTCGACAGAAGTGGCTGTTTTGTTATATCGTCGAAAAAATTAAGGAAATTTTTGTTTTTTCCTGCATAATATTAAAGTCTGATTTTTTCAATAATCAATAAAAAAAATCAATGCACAGTCGTGAAATATCCGTTGTCATTTTGGTTGCACTAAACACTTCAGTCACATTCCAATTAGCAATTATAATCATACGAGTGTTGAAGCTTCTATAATAAGATTGACTTTCACATTTGTTTTTTCTTTTCTTTTTGCAGCATACGGAACCGGGCATTAAAGGTTCAGTGGCGAAATGTATCTTACGCGCACTGCCTGCTATGCTCTTAGACTGTCATTGAGCCAGGTACAGTTTTGTTACCCATTTTTGGACGAAATTTATGCTCTTAGTGAAGTTTGAATAAATTTTTACAAATTTTATCACATACAAAAATCGAACAAAAGAGCAAAATAACTGCAATTTTGAATGTTTTATGAATTCGTATCTTAAGAAAGTTTCGTAACCGAAAAATTCAATTGTAATTTTATGAAACCTTTTGCCAATACCAAACATTAAATCTGAAATGAAAACCGTGGGGAATTTTGTGAATTTTTAAAGCTTTTCATAAATAATAAATCCCTCCATTTAAACGATACAAATAAAAATTTCCATTTAATTCGAAGATGATTAACCGATGGTTTTATCGATTTCAGAACACTGGTACACAGCTATACCGCAAAAGCAGCGTGGATCTGGGAACAGCAGGTTCAGCGGTGTTTCTGGCAACGGTTGGTTTGTCTGTGAGCATGTTTTCGCTCAAGCAAATGTTGTCCACAATGCCACAAAAGCGTCTGCGTCGATTACATTAAAGGATTGTAAGAAGGAAGCATGAAAAATTCTAGGCATCAATCAGCGAGGTCAAAAAGTCATTGGCTTAGCTTGTCACGTATCATTTTTCACGATTTGTTAAATCGTACAAGATCGTTTCGGCATTAATCGTGAATATTTGAAAAAATAACGAAATTTCTTGGAAAAAAATACGAAATTTGGGCAAAACGTGCCAAAAAAAATATCGAAATTTATAAACAGGGATTCAATTTTGAAAAAAAAAATTGTGAAAAATCATACTTCGCCGAGAAAAAGTTTTAATTCGCGTTACCAAATGAGATCATGGCGTTTTTAGAATATTTACGTGTATAACGAAATAAAAACAATAAACTGACTGCCTCGTTGGTAACTGAGCTCACACGTGGAAAGACAAAAAAAACGATATGCGCACGAGACTATTCGAGCTTTAGTAATTGATCGAATTCAGCACATGGTACAGCACGTCGAAATATCTCTTTTGTTTTTCGTTAGCAAACGATCCCTTAGAATGATAATAAATATACTGTAAAACCGTGTTACAAAACTTAGAAACATAGGATAATGTTTGTTGTGTTAGATTTGCACGATTTTAATTGTCACAAGAACGCTCTCGCAGAATAAAAGACGATAAAGACCCTGAGAATAATAATCAAATCATAATTCTCAGATTGATGCTGGATTCGGTGGAATTTGATCAAATCAGGCTCTCACTTTTTGAGATTTTTTTGTTCCATCGTCGTTAGATCGTTCAATACTTCGTTGCAATTGACACTAATTTATTTAATTAGACCAAACGATTGTCGTTCGTATCTAATACGTAAATATCTCATAGATCGTTTAATATAACTTAGGATCACCTTTATATGATATTCTCGTGTTATACTTAGTGTTGTAATTCTATCACATCTCAAAAGTATTGCTGTATACTGCCTTTTTTTCTCTTCAACATGCAGTCTGCTTATGAAAATATCTTGTATTTTTATTTCACCCGATTCCTACCGTCCGTTCTCTTCCCCGTAAACCTTCAACCGAAGCCCTTCGAACGTAATTCCATAAGATTGTGGGATAAAAAAAAAATTAGCGAATAGACACAAAACACAAAAAATAGATCGATTCCATCTTTGACGTTTGTTCACTCGAAAATGATTCAAAACTGCCTAAAAGCACTGTTTCCAGAAAAAAACAATCGTAATTCCTGACAAGACATTTATTTTTATTTTTTTCAAATTTTGAAGCTCACTTAAAAGTTTCAATGAAATGATAACAAAGAATCGCAAAGCGTTTTCATGTTAAAATGAAATGAAATATACTCACTTTTTGACAACTTTGTTGAGACCATCACGAGTTTGAATATATTTGAAATTAGTTTGAAATAAAACATAAAGAACATGAGTTTTTTCGAGTTACAAGTACCTCTGGTTATTTTCATAAAGTAATTGTAAATAATTAATATTTCATTGGTTCACGTGTTTTTATAAGTTATTAAAACAAAATGATTATTGAAGTGTTGTCTCAACGACAGTGAAAACTTGGTAACAGTCACAAACGAAATTTCTGAAGCAAAAATTATAGGAGAGAGGTTTGAAATGTTGAATTGAAAGGATCGAAATAATTGATAAAATCGGTAAACGATGACGAAAATGTTATTCCTTAACATATACATTTATTTATAACTATGATACAGTCTCACACGCATTGATTTCTTATCATACCGGTTCTCGCGGTTCTTCTTTTCTTTTACTCTTCTTTCATTCTCTCTCTCTCTCTCTCTCTCTCTCTCTCTCTCAGACTATTCTTTCTCACGCCTGGCCTAGTTTAATCTACTCTTCCTCATTCTTCGAACAAACAAATGGTGTTTGAAGTCTTTCCATTTTGCGGTTCTTTATACAACAATGATAGAGGAACTCGTTCGATTTGTTTTTATTTTCGTGTTAAACACAATATTTACGTCGAACGTGTGTTCCGGACACGGATTTTTGTTTTTATACGTTTTTTTCCCATTGCACGAGCAAAAGTTGGTGGTAGTGTGCGTCGAAGGGACACTGAATGCACGGAGACATGAAATAGTCGAAAAATAAAACGTTTCATGCTGAATGAGCGATTTGTATCTAAAGATACTGGAAATAATTGGTGAAAAAAAAAATATTTTTTCATACGCTATTTCGTCATTCTGTCCCGTGGACTTTTTATTATCTGTTTCAAACAAATTTATGTGAGGCGCGATCGAACGTTTAATCAAATCAAATTCATTATCGTAAGAAAAAATCAATATGCGAGACTTTCCATAAAATTTCCTTGTCGTGCAAAAAGATATTTTAATTGGTAAAAAAAGACACTAGCTAGTGCAATCCTTTCGAAATTTTGTTTATTTTAAAAACGTTGAATTCTACAATTTTTTATGTATTTGATTTTCACAATGATTTAGAAATTTTCGGCAATATTTTTTTGGGAGAAATATCGATACTTTTATATTTTGTTTATTTTTGTTGGCTACTTGCGAAACCGAACTCCGAGAAAAACGAAAGTATTTCGATTTTTTATACATTTTAATGGGAAGCGTCCAGAGTTTCTGTGGGTTGTTTTGTTTTTTGAAGGAACAAAATGGAGAAGAAAGAATAGAGAGAGTTTGTGGGAATTAAAATGTATATCTTCGTCGAAGCAGTACGTGGCTATCACAGCATGTTCTTTTCATTTTTCAGCGACTCGTGCAATTTGCTTGTTTGTTTATTTAAATCGCTGTCGCGTTTTCACGATCCACACTCTGGTCGTTTCACACACTCTTACTTTTTTTTTTCTCACTACTCTAAAATGGCAGTCTACACGCAAGTGAGTCGTCAATTCCATGGTTTAACCCTTTTATCGAATGATTTCGTTTTTTTTTCGTTCACAACGCTCGCGATCGTGTTTGACGAAAATTTGAGAATAAAAAAGAACAAACCGAAATAAGACGACAGGTTCAAGTAGCGAAGATTGGACAGGGACTTTTGTTTTGTTTTGTTTTTTTTTTTTTTGTTTTTACAAGCTGCCCAACGAACGTGGCCAGAATTTGCAAGGAGGCACTCGCCCACTTTGTTTACAATTCTATTCTCTTATAAAATATTTTAACATACGTTATCGACGCTAAAATCAAATTGGCTGACACAAATGACGAATGGCCATGTAGCAAACGGTTTTTCCTTCAACTTTTGTATCTTCTTACAAAATTTCAAACGACGACGACAACTTTATTTATTTTATTCTCTGAAGATTCGAAATTTTTTTGTCATATCATTCGTTTCGAAAATACTTGATCATCTTTCTCGTAAATTATAAATTACGTGGCCAGCGCGTCAAATTAAATTTTCACTTTTAAACACTTTGCTGAATTTTTTCATTTCGGATTTTCCTTCCCGCTCGTATTGCTATCCCGCTCACGCACAATTACATAAAATATAAACGTAAATCTTCGAATTTATGTGTTCAATGAGAAATGAGCATCTTTCGTTTATTCGAAAATTTATAAAATATTTGAACGCCTATTACGAGGCTCTGCAAATCGATTTTTTTATTTGAAAAAAAAAAAAATTCAATTCAACTGTTCAAAAATTGATACAAAAGAATTTTTTTTGAAACCATTGAATTCTTCACATTGAGATAAATTTTGTCCATTTTGACGTACGAGCCGTTTATCGCATGAATCATTGATCGTGATAATTGGGAGGAGATTGGAAGCGCGTGAAGCAATAAAAATACAATATGGAATGTTTTTATCTCGTACCGGATATTATTTAATAATTATTCAATTTAGATTATTCGCGCAGACTTTATTTATTGATTTTCTCAAGTTCATTTATTCGATATTTCATGCTGATGAATGGTATTTATCAAGAAAGATTTGAAATATAGGACAACGATCAAAAAGCGATCAACGACTCGTAAACTCTCGAAGAAATTTCGACTGTATTTGTATGAAAGAAATAAAAAAAGAACAACGAAAGAAAGGGAAACGAAAAAAAGTTTCGTTTTATTAATTAAAATAGAGATAAACGAGGGTTGCCGAGCCACACATTTTCAATAATAAAACGAAGTTTTTTCGTAGAAAAAGAAGAACAAAGTCGATAATATCAATATACAAGTTATATAAACTTAATATCGTAGAAAGTTATCATGTAAAATTGGATCGCTCGTCTTAATCATTTTTTTCGGTTGCTTCTTCTTCTTCTCATTTTTATTATTTTTTATTTTTATTTTTATTTATTTTTCATTGATAAAAACCTATGGACTTAAAAACTCTAAGTTCAGTAGCAAAATATTACACTTCTTCGTCTCTCAACTTCGTCACTTTTCGTTCGTGTTTTTATTATTTTTTTATTTCATTTCTCTTTATTAATTCATAATCATTTGTTTTTTTTTTCTTTCTTCTTTTCAAAGATTCGTGTAGTCGGTGTGACAAGTTGAAATAAATACACACGCTGTGTATGAATTACATTCGTAACGTAGCATCTCCGACGTTGAGCTACAACATTTCCGTGTAATCGATCTCGTCGAATTCTAATTATTATTTTATTTTTTGTTATTTTTTGTTTTTTTAACACGCGAATATACAATTTAAATTTTGTCAAAATAAAATATTTTCGAAAAAAAAAAAGATATACGACGATTAATACGTCACTCAAAACCCGAAGAGGTGTACACTAAGTGTACAAACTATTCGCAAAAATCTTCTACACAATATCGTCCTAATTATACACACAATCGTGTTTCGCCAAATACAATTTATTATATTTTTGTTAATCACCAGATAATCGGTCGCTAATTTTTTTCTTCCTTCTCTCTCTCTCTCTCTCTCTATCTCTTTCTCTCACCCCTTCTCCTTCCTCCGCATTCTTCGTAATTTTTTTTTGTTTCTCAGTCGACTTGGAGCGACGGTAAAATTTGGAAGTATAATCATAAAAAATTTTGGTAATAAAAATAGAAATATCTCCGACGTGGAAAAATTTTCTCGAACCAGAGAAAATTCGCTTTTTGCGAAGGAGCTCTTCAAATCGTAAAGCCTTTGCGCATTAGTCTGAATATAATTTATACACATATTTAAAGACGAAAAAAATCACTTTTTTTTCTCTCCACTCCGTTTTTCGATCGTCTCTCAACTATTCTCGTCCTCTTATCACTTACAGCGTATTTCGTTTTTTTTCTCTCCCTTTCTCGCTCTCTCTTGATACACCGAAACGTTTGATATCGCTTATTAATATTTCCTTCGATTATCATTTTTTCAAAATAGTATGAATTTGAAGAAACAAACCACTAAAATAATAAGAACGCCCGTTTACAACTGAATTCGTGTGGTAAAACTGTTTTAACGGGGAAAAGTCAAGACATTTTTAGATTCACATTTTTTCCGCCCTTATTTCAACTCAAAAGTCTGCGCTCTCGAAATCCTTTCCTGATTTTTTTCAACACAGATCTCTAGCGTCACGTCCGACGTACGAAATGTTTTTAAATATATTTTTACTTTTTGTTTTTATCGTTATTTCCGCAAATATCGTTCTTGCAAAGTAAATCTTGTGACGATGTACTCAATCAATTACGAAATATAACGCGTCTCATCGCAAACGCCTCACACACCCGACAACATATATAATATTTTTATATATATATAATATATATATATATATAGTTGCTTTTTTCCTTACGTTGATATTAGTATATAAGATATTCTGTTTTCTTTTTTCATTTTACTTCTCCGCAAAAAATTGTTTTCGTGCAGCATCTTTACCATTCAGTAAGAAGTTATGGTTTTTTTCCTTGTTTCTCTCTCTCTCTCTCTTTCTCTAATTCTTATTAAGAATAGCGATTAGTTAAGATAAGACACCATAATACGTAGCGATATTTTTTTTCATATCTTCTCCTTCGTAGGAAGCAAACTTTTGTGTTTCTTTTAGTTTTTTCTTCTCTTCTGTAACATTATTAATCTTTGCTTTTCGTTGGTCTCATCGTCAAATGATAATTGCCAAATTTTCTTATTCTGGACAACGGAAACATTGTTTTTCTTACGATATAATCGATCCCATATCATTTTCCATCATCGATACAAAACCGATTTCCATTTTTCACACATTCGTAACTCAGACTTTACATCCTCACATGATAGGACACCGGTTTTTGCGATGATACAAATATTATTATTTCATTTTTGTTAATATGTTTTTAAAAGGCGCATTGAAATTTAATAAATAGTCATCCAACACGCCCCTTGTTCGGTTCTCTATCTTTGATCTCAGTTTTGGTGCATTCAACAAATATTTACATGCCCTAGTTTCACTTAATATTCTTTCGTCTGTTCAATAAGGAAAAAAACGTGACAACTGACCATTCGCAATTTGATACACTCGGCGGTTTCGTGGACTAAACAAATGATTCTTCGCTCTCGGACTAACACAAAATTATAGTAAAGGAGAAAAATATATATGATCGCAATAGTCTGTTTTAATGCGATAAGTAAAAAGAATTTTAAAACTTTAAAAGATTGAATAAAATTAAAAAATGTTCAACAAATAATGAAACTTTTGCAACTCCCAAATGATTCTCGTATGAAATACAAAGAAATTAAAAAGCTGTAAAATTGTTCTCTCTAATACTTGGTATTGTGTATTTTAAAAATTGACCACAACTGTACATTTTTTTGATAAAAAAGAAAAGATTCATAAAAATTAATTCGATTTGAGCACAAATACAATTTCCACTGTTTTCGGTTTCAACTGTAAAGTGTATCAGACTAGTCCAAGAAATAAATATACTACTGTTTGAGAACACAGTAAAAACAATTTTTGTAAATAAAAATATTCATTATTTTTGAATATTAACATCACGGACAATCAATTTTCAACCGTTTCTAAAAAAAAAAAAAAAAAATCAGCTAATCAGCGAGTTTGTGTGCTTGTTTGTCGTCTTTCTTCTATCGTCACTGTCACTTTGACGTTTCTTGTAATTCATTCATACACACAAATATATATATATACATAAATCTGTATATAAGGATTTTTTACATTTTTGTTTCCAGGCAAAAATCTCATTTAATCAAAATTTCGATAAGCGATTTGATCAAAATTCAAAAGAATCCAAGAAGCATTCACCGGATTTTGTGAATATTAGTTTTCAATAATAATGATACAATGTTTTTAAAAAATCCTTCAATAGAAAAAAAAAAGATTGAATTTTTTCAAATTTTCGTCAAATCTCGAAATTCTGAATTAATCAAATTTTCGACTAAAACTGTACGGGTAAAATATTCTTCCAATTTTTTTCTGTTTCCTTAAAAGTCAGTAAATACCTTATGTACTGCGCACGATATATGTATTTTTTTTTTTGCGTAACATGATAACTCTTGAATATCGCGTTACCTGATCGAAATACCAACAAAAATGCATGCGCGAGTATACGTTTATATTTATTTTTCCTTCGTCATTGATTATTCGAGAAAAAAAATCGTACTTTTCGATTCTCCGATATTTTGTGCTTACTTTTTCGTCCGTCGGATCGAGCGCTTGGACAAACGTTTGAAAGAACGTTTAGAGTGTAATTTTTTTACATTTGAGAATGAAAAACGTCTTCTACAACGATTGATTTTGCATTATTTTTTTTTTTCCCTCCGATGAGCGTTTCACGCGTCATTCTGAATCTCTGCTAATCCTAAAACATTCTCTCGTCGGCAATACACGACATGACTTTTGTGAGACCAGCTACCGTTGTAGCAATATTTTTGTTTCTTTTTTCTCTCTATTACTCGAAATTTGAACACTTCTCCCTTTTCCTCACTATCACTCAGCCGTTTCCTGTCTCGTCTTCTTGAAAATTACATTTTAAGTTTCGCTGTCGTATTTCTTGATTTTAAACCTTTCGCATGAAATTTCACGATCCAGACCGACGTGTATCGAAATCATTACGAGGATACACACGGATTTAAAAAGGCTTGATGCGAGAAATACGAACATTTGTCCCGTCCAGCAGTAGCAGATCGTTTTTTTCCTCGTTCTTGGTTTCGTTTATTCTCAACCCTTAATTATAATTCCATCGATTATCCCTCCGTTTTGTTATTTTCTTCGCTTTTCTTTTCATTTTATTTCTGTTATTCGTTTGTTTCTTTTTGTTATCAGTTCTCTATTAATCATTAACGTTATTCGAAGACGCTCTTCCGTCACGTCAATTATTTTTAAAGGTCGATTTAAGACATCGAGGAACAGGGTAAACGCGGCGAACCCATTTGCGTTAAAACTCGATCGAGCCATTGCAACGGCCCGTTTAAATGCAATTCGATCCAACATGGCGTTGAAGTCACCGTCTGGCGACGATACTCCGCGCCCCAACCCTTCACAAAACTCATCCTTATGGTGCACATTCTCGTTAATTGATAAACCGCCTCGAAACCTTGTGACACTGATTGCGATAGCAACGCTGCGAATTCCTGGTTATTGAAGATCTTCAGATTGCAGCCTGTCAATAAGAAATCATCGCACTATTTAATAAATGTTTTCACCAATTCACCAATAATCAAAACAAAATTTTCAATATCTAGACCTCATAAGGTCTTTGTAAAAACTCCAAAACTCGAGAAACTCGTAAATTTCCAATTTTCTACTAATTTCAAGATTTTCTTTCAAATTAATGTGAATATCATCGAACTGCTACCCAGTGGGATTTGCCGTCGTATGGAAATGAAAAAGAAACCATTTGTCAAAAAAAACTCGAAACAAAGTTGATGAGATTTTCAAATTACAGTGAATTCACTTTGATGTTATTTTGTTTTATTTTTATTTTTTCAATTACCTGTGAAAATTAGTTCAAAATTGATTTTTTTATGAACTAATTGAGTAAAAAAAAGAACGTATAATGAAGAATTTCTAGAGCCACGAATAATTATAAATAAAAAGTAATAATGAAGAATTACCGGGTGGTATTTTGCAAACGGTAGCGGGATGCCATCCATAGCGTTGATTGCAATTTGGGCTCTGAACAAATATGCTAGAATCGGAGAGACATTCCGCGAATACTTCACCACCGATGTAATAGAGTCTAACGCCTTTGCCAATGTGCCGTCTCGTCTGTTCGACAACGGTGTTTCGATTGACATTGGATAAAAGACCGAGACAGAAACGCTCGGAGTTACTTGGATCCGTGAAACCGTCCACAGTTATGCTCGGCTGTGAGGCGTGAAAGGTTTCTCCGACTCTTGTGTTGAGCTCGTAATAGCTTATGGAACACCTATAACAAAAATTTTGACATTTTTAGAAAAAGATTAATTATGACTGTAAACGAATTTCAGGAAGCGACTAAAGATTGATTTTTTTCAAATAATTTACAAGACAGGACACAAAACGCAAATATTCATTTTGAAATTGAACAATTTTTACGAAACAAGCGATATTTATCGATCACTATTAATTTTATTTATTTCAAGAAGTATAATCAAAGCGATAAAATTCGCATTTAATTACCAGAACGCTGGCTCGCAGTACATGACCGGTTGAGCGTCTACGGGACTAGGTGAGAGACGCGAAAGTGACATGTTATCGTTGTGATCCATATTGTCACCGTCTTCGCTTATGTAGCCTGGTGGTGGTGTGTCTGCTGGCGGGTCCATAGATCCTGGTGCAGGATGTGGCGAACCCTGAACACTACCGAGACTCCCGACACTCGCCGGACTCGTTGCCTGCATACTCTGCAAAAATAACATATAAAAACAATTTTAAAAATGGCAGATTAGTTTATCAGAATTATTTTACGTCGATCAGTTACTTTTTATTACTACGGTTGCACGTCAAATGTGAGAAGGTATGAAAATTGTTATTAACATGAAAGTAGATCGTAGATGAGTTGTCGCACAAATTTTATGGGTTTGCAATTTTTTCACAATTTCCAGGTTTTTTGGTTCTACGTGGTGACCGGGACAGTCACAAATATAATAAAAAACACGAACAGTAATTATTTGGTAATTGTACAAATATGACAGATGAGAAAATGGTCAAATTTCATACATTTTCATTAATAAATGGATTTTCTTCTAAACTACTATGAACATCGCGTTGGCAATTTTTTCACAAACTGAATACACTTCAAAGCATTTAACAGAATTTTTTCAATTTTTTTCAGCCGGTAGTTTTCGTTTAGAAAATGAACAAGAAACAATCAATTTTGAATTTCTAGTTTTTGAGGTCAGATTCGTATTCATTGAGATGAAAAATAAAGGAAAAATGTATGGGTCCAAGATTTGAAAAAAGAAAAAAACGATTGATCGGGTTAAGAAAGAATTCCATCGGATATTAAAAAATAAACTTAAATATTGTCTCAAATACCGGAACAAAAAATTTGAACAAACCTGCATTCCTTGGTACGGATTATTTGGTTGTTGCTGTTGCGGGGATTGGGCTATCCCCTGTTGATTATTGTGTTGATGATTCAACGTTGCGTGGAAGCTCGTGTTCTCGGGCACGCTTACGCTAAGCTCTTCGAGGGAAGTATTGTATAATACGGACTCGTCGCCAGATAAATTGTGTCTTGGAACCAGAATGGCCGGCAGAACTGTTAGACAAAACGAACATTCATAAATGACATGAATATATTTTTCATTTTTTTTCAATTAAAGTAATAAAAAGAAATATTACATGAATATAATAATAATTCAGACAAATTTGTTTTCTCTTTTCTTCTTCCCATTTCAAAAGCTACTTTTTCAAGTTTATTTTTTAATTAACCTACTGGGACTGAAGTAATGATTTTTTCAAAAATCTTACCTGGCGTTTGTATTCGCTGGTAGTGATAAGGATTGACGCAAACCTCGTCGCGTTTCTGGGTAAAGGCGTACTCGCAGTGTTCGATAGCTCTTAGCTCGTGATGAGATTGAAGATCCGGCCAACGCCACAGACGACAATAGATCACGTGAGGCAGGCCTTTCCCTCGAACACCCTGGACCCCGTTATCGCCCACACCCCCTGGGCTAGGTCTGTTAATGAATTATGAAAACAAACAAAAGCTTTTTAAGCAAAAATCAATAATATAAGGGCATCAGTAAAAATATATATTTGATATTCAATATGAATCCGATTTTTGTATTCGAACTTGCATTTTATAGTAATTTCCATTCGGACTTATTTGCAAAAATATTCTTTCGATATTTGCTCACAAAAATATGTCATAATAATCCCTATGAATAATGTAGCGATCGAAATAAAATTATTCGCAGGATAATTCTTATGTGTTTCAAAAAAATCATTTGAAAAACTCGTTATAAACATAATTTTTTTCGGGCAAACTTTTTTTCTTTGTTTCAGTGACATTCAACTCTGTCGAATGACAAGCATAAGCCGACGCAATAAGCCGAGATTAATATTTAAAAAAAATTAACATATATATCGATAAACTATCGAGAATTTCAAACGAAAGTAAACGAGAGTGTAAAACAAACCAAAAAAAGAATCTTATTGGGCCTTTTTTTATTACTACAACTCCACCGATCGACGTTGTCAAGGATTAGGTTTTGCTGCTCTCTCCCAACCGAAACCATCGAGGAAGGATGAAAAATAATAACAAGAGCGTCCTTGACGAAATGAAAAAACATTGAGGGTATGTAGCGACGTTTTTTTTCTGCTCGGCTTATATCGAAAAGTTTTTTTTTTCAAATATGCAAACGTTGAACATTCATGTATTTATATTGATATTTTTTATTAATGAAAACTGATCGATCCACGGCATATTCTGTGGCAGAAAAATAGAATGGAAAAATGTTATGAAACAACATGAAAATTTGTCATTGAAACGAACTTGAGGCGATCTTTTAGTCTTGGGGTCAGTAAAAATCGTGTTGCACTCTTTTTTTTCTTTTCAGTGGGGATTTCGAGAAAAATCAAACGTTGTTGTTCTTTCATCATAGAATGAAGTGGAACGTGTTGTTTTTCCCGAAACGTCAATCATTTCCGTCAATTCGTTAATGCCAAACATTAAATTATTGGAATATAAATGAATTAACGAATTGATGATTATTCCCTTCAATTAAACAGAATATTCCAATAGTTGAATTATTTTTATGGTATTTTGAAGAAAAACAAAATTGTATCAACGGTTGGGGCAGGCGTGTAACGTTGTGCAATAAAAATTTCGCACAGACATTAACACATGTGTTTGAAACCGAAACATAATTCGACACTAGCAAAACTCCCTCGGGCATTAATTCTAACAAACATAATAATCCGGGTTGTGAGGAGAGATTAAAAGAAAAAAAAAAAGAGGAAATTCTAAACGATATCTAAACGGTTGGCCATAAATTAAAATACACAGAGTCGGACGGTTGAGGTCAACGAACAACTCGGGATGTGAGTCAACGATCAACGCTAAATAAAAAATAGTCAGATAGAAACCTTGAGGAAAGAGTTTCGTGCTTGTAAAGAGAAGTTGAAAAAAAAGACGATATGTATATCATGCGCGAGAAGAATCTCGTTAAAAAAACTTGGCCACTTCGAGGCATAATTTCTATGGAAACTTCAATGAAAAGTCAGCACATTAATAGCCTCTCGAGTAAACTTCGCCAAAGGCAAGAGCACTTTTCATTATAAACGCCTCGTGGACATAAATTGACAAAAAAAAAGCAAGGTCTTTTGCAATAAACTGGTTGACATTGCGACCAAACAACGTCAGACTTTCTTCCACCAAATCTTCGATCACTTCACACATAATTATCAGCCATTTTAATATTAAGAATCATTCAATTGGATCTATTTTTCTTGAATAAACAAACCCTCATCAATAAATTCCATCAAAACTTTAATAATATTTAATTAAACTGAATAAAAAATTAATCCTCTGACGATATGATCGAAAATTCAAATATTTGTCCATGAGAATGTTATTATAATCTTAAATATGACGTTGGTAGTCCGGAACAATGGAACAAAGAGGGCCAATATGGAAAGCCGTGGACGATGGCTACTGGGGCGGCGGCAAAACGATTTCGGTGTGTTTCTTATAAACAGAAAACATCTTGAGTGAGTAAAAAAGAGAAATAGAGATTAAGCTCGTGATCTCATCATCACGTACACGAGAAGGTTTTAAAAAAATAGAATAAAATGAAAATACGTTTTTTTTTAACTATACAAGGGGTTAATCTGTTAGTGACTAAAGTATACGCGGGCATCTATGTAATAAATATTATTTCGTTGCTTTATATACATAGCCATATTTGCATATTTCAATAATATTTTGTTTAAATTTATCGAAGAATAATAAAGGCGTATCTTAAATTATTTTATATGGTAAATCCAGTGAATTTCGTCTTTTTTTATCGAAGCAATGAACTCATAAAGATATAAATATGTATATATACGTATATCGGTACGATTTGCTCGGTACAACGAAGAATAAGACGATGGGCCAATCCAGCTCGAGAGTCGTTCGCATCCAGCCATAACACATTCAATCTCCGATTACTCTCAATCCTTGTGACATAATTTACGACCTATATCACGCTCATGACTCACGGAAATCCTCCCTCGACTAACATTCACAAAATGCCCGTAACATCGAAACCAACCACGTGAAGAAAATCACCATTTTTTAAACCCGTTCTCCAGAGCTTCAAAGACTCGTGTAGCAAAGTTTCGACGAGCCGAAATTTACATATAGTTTAAAAATTAATCAAAAACTTTCTTTTTCCTTTTTTTTCTCTTCAACAGTTCAAACAAACGATTAACTAATTAAACTTTCAAAGATACACCAGTTTTTGTTTAAAAAAAAGTCAATTATAATATTTTTTTTTTGTGGTATTATTATTTAACTAAATGATCGACGCTTGCAACAATTTTTCTTCCTCAATGCAACAGTCATTGTAACTTTTTAGTTCTAATAATGTACGTGAGTCTAGACCATTTTTTCTCGAAGACAAGTAGAAAATCGATAAAGTGTTGACTAATTTATTGTATTATTGTGGAAATTATCGGGTTTTGAACCCGAAAACGTGAGTTTGTTGTACTTCTTCGTAACTTTGCTACATGTCTGTTTCTTTCTCAGATAAAAGGATGAATTAAGTACGTTCTGTAGCTCGGAATTTTCCTTTTTTTCCGACAAAAACCATAGAATTCACAAATTTATACCAAAATCTGGAAAACTGAAAGAAATGCGTGTCGAGGTAGATATAAAATAATGTGAATTCAGTTTTACAGATAAATGTAATTGTTCATTGCTTAATGGACTTATGGCCCGCAAAAGACGACGGATTAGAAAAAAAATCTTTGAATACGTCAAAATTGTCAAATTCGTAGAATTTTTGACGAAAACTTGCAGTTATTTCGCGATGAAAGAATTGATAGTGAAGAATGAAATATTTTTTCACAGAACGTTACCTAACTGTTCAGAGGATGTTTAGAACGAGTGAAAGAACCTGACGCTTTCTTGGTTTTGTTGTCATGTTCACAAAACTGGTTTACGGTCATTCCGTTTGGGGCAGTGTGTCCCTGAAGGGTTAGATCAATGACAAATAAAATTTTGTATTCATAATTGTTTTGTCTCATCATGAGTTCTCGTCTTATTGGCCAATTCGGCATTAGCATGAACGGGATGAAATCTTCTATCTTTGAAAAAAGAAATATTCCCTCGTAATTGAATCATCATTATTGTTTGCCAAGTATAAATAAAGAAGATTGTTCGGTTATGTAAAATCAAATTAGTCTTTTGAGCGTCTGATTCAGTGGAGATTTCAATTTCGTCTCATTGGCTCAATGTAATATTCATTAAAATTGGTCCCGAGGTAGACGGAGCATCCCGAAACACTTGTGTAGAGAGCATCACTTCCAACATTTTCGTCCAATCTCATATATTTTTATTTTTATACATTTCATTTACATATGCATTTCCATAAATTATATGCCATTTATAATTGCATATGAGACTGTCTCGTGGTCTTTTTAAGCACGAGATTGCACTGCTTGAAAAAAAAAAAGACTTAAACTTGTTCAACAAAATTGAATGTATCGACTGGAAGCAAAGTTCATATTTTATCAATAACGTGAAACGTCAAAAAAGAACGATTGCAAAGAACTCCTTCGAATTGATGAATTTCAAATATCAGCTTTTGACGTGCAATTTTTTTTTGACAGTTATTTATTAAATTGTTTTAACAGTGTAATTTGATTGAAATTATTACTAGTGATTTTATTTTTCGATAAAAATCGTGTAAAATAGAGCAATAACGAGTTAGAGGGTTTTGAAAAATCTGATGATACATCAAAATCAATAAACCCATTGTGGATGTAAATTTGCACGAAAGCTTCGCTTCGATCCTGGGGCGTATAATAACTGAATGCTGTTCGTGACAGGCGATCCTGTACAGGGAAAAACTATGAGAATTGAAACGGAAGCTCCGAACAAACAGATGCACAGAGAAAAGTACAAACACACAGTTATAGGGGGTTCGAAAATCTGACGAATCTGTTGGTCGTCGTATTATCGGTCATTTTATCGGATTTGTTCGACGAAGCGAGCAGCTTTATTCTCAAATATACGCGTTCGGGATTGGGCGTAAACATACAGTTGGAAAATTTTCAACAGCAACGATGCATCAAATATTGTTCATTGGAACATCATTCGATAGCCACAACAAACACGTTTTTTTTTCATTTACACACTCGAGTGAACGTGAAAAACAAATTAACGATACAAAACTACTGTTTTTTCTAGTGAATGATATTTTTATATTCTGGTTCAATGAATTGAAAGTTCGAATTATTCGATCGTGCGGAAAAAATTTAACACGTTCTTCGGATTTTACGTAATTTACGAATAATTGCGAATAATAGTACAGTATTTATTTCCCAAGTATGCCCTTGCGGGTTTTTACATAGCTCCCCCCCCCCCCTCTATTTACATCTTTGCTTTCCCATCACTTGCACTCATTCCTTTTTTACATATTTTTCCTCATCAACCATTCATACGCCCTCACATACTCGCACGGCTCTTCCACTGGCTTTTCTCTTAGTGCCCTGTTGATTTTTGTTTCCATGTCATTTTCGTCGTTCCTTCCTATCCATTTATCCAGCTCCACTACGATCTCTGGCGATATTTTCCTTCTTATGGCCAGACATTCGCATACGTGTTAAAGGTTTTCCTGCTTCTCCTTGCACAATTAATTGCGAATAATTTGATTTAGCATTGCATTCAATGCTGTAAATATTTTTAATAATTATAATAAGATTGGTAGAAAAAAAATACGGTCAATTAATTAATAACAATTCATTGATTTCGAAAGGAAAAAAGAAATCACGTAATAATCGCCAAAAACTTAAGACGTATGTGTAAAAAAAATGTAGGATATAAATAGAAGAAAAAAAACGATGACGAATATGTCGCTGAAGAGAAATTTTTATTCTGATAGACGAAAAGTGCAGACTGGGTGTCGCGAAAGAACGAAAAACAGGTTTACCGTGATATTTTTAAGACAGTTATTCGATTAGCTAGATGAGGGAGACTAACACAAAAATAAAAAATGGAGATAAGCTATAAACTCGTAATTAGAAATCTAAATATACAGAGATTTATATAAATATTTTTTTTTTTTTAACCAGCAAATTTCGATATTATTCTTTTAGTTCAACGGAACGATATATTTATTCATAAGTCAAAATGATTCGATAAAGCGATTAAATAAAAATAATTATTCGTTAATGTTTATTCTCGAATTGAGTAGAGTTTGAAAAATAAATTGTAATTATTATGAAAAAAATATAAAGTCGATTAAAAATCGAAATAGAGCCGAGAGAATCGTAACAACTTATTCAACGTGGCGGAAAATGTAATTGTTTCTAGAGAACGGTTTGGCGAGTCGAATAATTTTACGGTTTAGCGAGGATCGCTCGCGCGGTTCATCAAAGTTTATTTCACGAGAGGAACGGAGTCTCGCCGGAACTATATAACATTTACGAGAGGCGGGCAAACCGCGAAAACCGGTTTTTAAATTGTCTACAAAAGGTAGGTCAGTTATCGTTCGAGATAATTCGTGGTCGACGTTGCTCGAAGAAGAGAGAGTACACGCGACGTCCTTTGCCTTTTTCAGGTGGACGATATATATATATATATATATATATATATACATTGAGACCATTTTTATATATTTCCGACAGTCAAATATGGTGGGATTTATTCCGATTCGAGAGTCGAACTTTCCCCCGAAACCCTCAACGAAATAGCGAAAAAACTAAATGACAACGATTTCGATTTTCGAAGAAATAAAGGTCAAGTTTTAATGAAAGTCGATCGTCGTTTAGGATCCAATTTTGGTCTTTTTTTACATGAACAAACAAATTCAGATAAAAATCTCGGAACATGGAACGTCTCTAAGGAAAATGGGAGTAATAATTTCTCTAGTAATTTCGCAACTGACAGAACGCCTTAACGTAGTCGTATCGTGAAACCAGGGTTTTCCTACAAAATTTAGTTTTTTTTTTGTTTTGAACAAACATTTAAACTACAAAACTATGTGCAAAATTTCGAAAGGATTTTATTTCTCGTATTCGAGCTTTTGTCAATCAAAGATTGCACCATTTTACACTTATTAATTTATGACAGCTGCCATTATTAGAATATTTTGCAATTCATGTCCAAGTGTTGAAAAATTAACGGGAGAGTCAACTTTTGAACCTGACTGTGGTGAAAACTACTACCTTAAAAGTTTCAGTCCTTTTTTTCATTAGATCCTGTTTCAGTAGTTATTGCCTTCAAACATGAATAAAAGTTAGATGAGCTGATAGTGAAGATTTTATGGCGATTGAGTGCCAAGATGCACTTAAGGAAATTCACAATAAATTCGCAAGAGGAGAGAGAGAGAGAAAGAGCGAGGCAAAAAAATATCTTCCATAATAAAAGTTTCATATGGTAGATAAGATTTCGAAGGCGAGAACGTCCCTCGTACGACACCGGTATGAGATAAGCTATCGGTTTTATAGAGCCAGCTTGAATTTCCTGATTGTATATTGCGTATCACTTGTATGGGACATTCCGTATCAAATTCATGGGTTAATGAACCTTTGAACTGTATGTTTTGTGTTTAATATTCCAATCGGTACAGCAACAAATGTCCAGAACATTTTTATTTCTTTTATTTTTTAATTATTCCTAGGGATTGAAATAAAATTGAAAAAATTCAAAAAGATCATTTTTTTTTGGAATCTTTTCAGATTACAATTTTTCCGAAAGTTCTCAGTTCAGAGAAATCGTGAAAAAATAAAACGAAACAAAAAACAGCGAAACTATCGTTTTCAATCGATTTCGAGTAAAACTTTTTTATTCCTGGTAAAGTCGAACAGTTCTTCGACGAAGGAATCGAATGATAAAAATTGAATTATTATTAAACGTCCCATGTACAAAAGCCGGATTATAATATATAATAGGTTGATCATTAAAAAATGCTCGACGTGCCCCGGACACAAGGACAACGGGATCCGTACGAACGAGAAAAGAAAAAGTTGACGTGAACAGGAAAACATGCCAGTAATTTTTTGCATTTTAATGCAATTTTTATCTTTTTTTCTCGCAATAATTATAGCATTGCGATTGACAAAAAATACATATTCCACGTTTTTCACAATGACAGCTAATTTTTAATGAAACGTTGTGTTTTTTTTTTTCAATTCAAGAGAAAACTTTAAGCAAAAGTGTGACAAAAAATGTTCAACCTGTTCATGGAAATCTAACGTTCAATTCTTACGATATTTTCTTATTGCATAAAACGTAAAAAGAAAAAAAAATCGATCTACCGTATGTTTGAGTACGAATTGTTACAATATTTCTATTTTTCAAACATACTCAGAACAACAGCAACGAAGTTTCGAAGCAGAGTGTCAACCCGGTAAAATCCTTTTTCCAACGTCACAAAAACCTTGTTACACAAAACCAATGATATTTTTCATTAATTTTTTTACACAGCACCAGTGAATTTTTGTTTTTTTTTTCACGATACACTTTGATAAGTGAAAATAGCACAAATTTGAGTAAAAATAAGATAAATGCGCGGATATTAATTAGAGAAATGAAAAGAAGTTTGAAAGCTCGCGATAAATTGAAACGGGAAGATCGAGACGATCGGTAGCGGCGAATGCCGCCACGAGACTTGACGAACTCACGTTCCAACGAGTCATTTTCGAGTCGACTTGATAGTAAAAACTGTACAGCAATATATATATATATATACATGCGTATATATACACGTAATCATAAATACATACGTCTCACATATACAATGATTTTCGTACATAAGTATATAGACAGAGTATGTATCGAGATTATATGAAAAAAAAAAAAAAAAATGACAACTCATATACACAAGATCACTTGCACATACGAATTAAAAAAGGTTCATGTATGTATGTACGTTCAAAGTATGTATAAATGATCTATAAGTACGGAGTAAATAGTAAAGGCGCCGATTGATACGTCCTTCGACGACTTCTCAAGTTTTCTCGAGCTCGAAAGAGACTCGTATAATTTCACGACTACGAAAGGCTACAAAGAATGAAAAAAACAAATGAAAATTGATAACGAGAGATAAGAAAAAATTATTGAAAATGAATCAATTCTATTTCTCACTAATTTGTGTCATTAAATTAAACTTTTTATCCATTTTAATAACGAAAAGTTGAATAAAAGGGAGAGATCGTAGTTTTTATTATCATATTTTTTTCAATCCATCATCGTCCATGCAAATGACGCTGATTCGTGACAATGTTTTGGTTTTTCTTTTTAGTCAAATCTTGTTCTTTTTCTCAACCATCGCCTTTGCTTGGTCGTTAAATAACGAAGATGCAATGTCGATTGAGTGATCGTCTTATGACCCCGTGGCTGTGTCTGCGAATAATCGACGTGGATGGACGATAAAGCGAAGAACATGCACTACAAATTCTGTTGGCTATGTGGAAACGCCTGGCGTATGGATGGAGTTGTGTTAAACTAATCGATTCCTCGGCTGCTGGAGAAAGGGAGGGGGAGGGACTATCTTTCTCGACGTTAAGCTATTCGTTACATATATTATAACGAATATTACAGATTAATGAGAAGTTCATCACCAGCATGGTATTTGTTAGATCACTTCTATGCTGAGCTCATGATTCAATTTTGACGTTTTCATTTTGTTCTTATCATTGTTTCCATTATTATGACGTATCCATAATATTCGTCGTCATTAACAGTTAATAAAGTTGTAAAAAAAAAAAAATTCACTACTATCGCGAAGAAAAAATTTGATAGAATTAATCTTATTTATTATATATTTTTTTTATGTATTATTTTCGAGAAAATTCTATTTGTTCGTTAGAAAAAAGGAAATTGTTTATAACATTTTTCGGGATTATTAGAATTAAAAAAAATGTATATGAAGAATTTATATTTTACGTAGATTCACAGAGATTTGCTCGAAGTAAAATAAACGGGAAATGTAAATGCATAAGAAGAGTTATTGGCGTTAAACTGAGAATATCTTTGATGGAATTTTCATAATCCAGAAATAATGCGCCCGCAAATTCTCATTATCTCTGGTGAATGCAACTTTTATACGTGTGCATTTAAGTGACACTACATTAACCACATTAATACCAAGTTATACATTTGTGTGTACGAATATTTACATAAATGGGAAATTTTGTATGAAGTGAAATTATTCGTGGATGGAAATATTACCAAAATAATACTCCATTCTCACAATATTAACGCCATATACTATTTCTCACCACGTCCTCATCGGACAGGAAATTCGCACACACATATTTAGAAACATATAAAGGGTTTCCCAGGTGAAATGGTCAATAATGTTAACTTTGATCTGTTCTCAGGACTAAACTATGATTGATAGAAAATTGTTTGTGGGAACTTTTTTGTAGGAAATTTTCTTCTCTACAATAATGGCCCTAAGCATAATTGTGCTAAAACTAACCATTTTGATGCTACACGCCATAAAAGTGCGTAGTTTCAATTTTAATAATTAATATCTCATTAAAACTTCAATCGAACAAAAATATTAGACCTTAGGGCTGGGTAATCAGTACGAAACTCAAGTTTAAATTCTTAAACATTCAACTTTGAACAGCTTGTATGTACACAAACATTGATAAATATAATAGAAGGGGTTGCTTAAGTGAAGAGGTAAACTCCGATCCCTTCTCAAAGCTAAACTACAAAAGATAGAAAATTATCTCGAGGAACTTTTTTGTAGAAAATTTTCTCCTCTACAATATTGGTCTTAAGCATAAATGTCGTAAATTTAACCATTTTGATACTACACGCGATAGAAGTGCGTAGTTTCAATTTTAATCATTAATATCTCATTAAAACTTTAATCAAACAAAGATATTATACTTAAGGACTGGGGAATCGGTTCGAAACTGAAGTTTACATCATTGAACACCCAACTTCGAAAAGCTCGTATGTACACAAACATATATAAATATATATTGCACGTATATAACGATTTAATGCAAGCCTGCGTGAGATCCTGCCAACATGACCATCTCTCCAATATAATCCCTTTCCTCGTAACTACCAAACTTGTATATATTTATACATGCATAACAGATAGTATATGGAAACATGTGTATATACCTAGATAGGAAGATTGTACGCGGTGTAGAAAGGGAGATAGAGAGGGGAGAATTTCTCCCACCTATTATAGTTTACAGTTCCACTGTGCTGACATTGGGCTAGGTCGTGAGCCCGGCTACTCCATTACAACTGAGCTTTTCATACGTATACATATGTCACATGTTTGTCTCTCTCTTTCTTTCGATTGCACGCCCACTGAGCACATTTTGATGCACCAGCAGACTTGCACATCGGACTCGCGACATGTGCACATGAGTGATGGCAGTAATTGATATATATATTCCCACTAACACAAACATGTGTCATGAATATCCATATACGAATTTCAATAAATATAAACAATATTAATTGATATTATATAATTTCAGATTTATATGATGGTTTTAATTTATTCTCTTCAGTATTTTTCTTCAATCTAAACTGTCAAATTGTTTTTGGCAAATATTAAACAAATATAATGAGTATAATAAATAAAGACGACGAATTCAGATGGAAAAACTATACTTTATTCATCATTTTCGATTTAAATCAATTGTTTGAATTACCATTAACCATTTTGGCTGGAAAAACACGTTTGATTAAATGTTGATTACCATGTTAATTGGTAATTAGTGATAAAATATAAATAAAACGATATAAGTATAGCGATAAAACGATATAATAAAACGTATAGATGAATTGAGCGTAAGAAAAATGATATAAAATCTCACGATGTTAAATCGTGAATTCACACCAACACCGAGTAAAAAAATTGTACAGGAAGGTATGGAATAGAGTTTTTGTTGTTGTTCTTAATTCTCACGAGAGACGAAACGCTATCTTTAGTATTTTTTTGTTATTTTCTGCTCCACTCCCTCTCGACGACGAGGAGAATAAAAGAGGGTTCGCGTTTCGTGGTATCGTGTTCCCGACGTCAAACGTCTTTGCAACGTGAATATTTCCGGAGAAGTCTCTCGGTGTGATAAAGATTGATAAGCTGTTACTTTTTTTTTTTTTTCGTGGATGTCTATGTATGTACGAAGGTTAATAACGCGACTGATTATTATTTCACCATCAAAACAATCTTCAAATTCATAGAAACTTTTTTTTTTCCTTCACAATTCAACATAAAATGTGAATATTTCTATAAATACATCGATTTAATCGTGAAGCAATAATAAAGTTGGTTTACCGAGCCAGAAACAGATGGGATCGTTTGTACTTATAATGAAAATACAGCTTTTTCTCATTTTTGCATAAATGCATATGCAAATAACTCGAATTTTTTGTTATCTTTTTTTATCGTTCTTCGATACGAAAGAACACAGTGAGAGGATACAAAAAAAATATATGGTGATGTACAAGCAACTCGTATCATCGATTAATCGAGACTTACGTAACTGTATGGGTAAAATATTATTATCTTTATAATAAAATATGAATACCGATACGTAACGTTTGAAGTCATTTGAATAAAAACGCTGGAAATGGTTAATTACGCCCTTTTGATAGTCAAACATCGTTCCAACGAAGGTTTGAATCCGAGTTGTGAAAAATCAATATTGCAAAATCATAAATGACGTTATCGAGTATTCCACACGTTTGAGTACGAGTCTTATTGGCCATTTACACATTTTTTCTATGTCCTATTTTGATAAAAACATTTTTGATGAATACATTTACGTAATTAATTGGTTTTGAGCAACAATATTTAATGAACCATCGAGGCACGAGTCTGGGATGATTTTGACTAACATTTTCATACGCTTTTCTTTTTCTTATCGATTCAAGAATTCATAAGGACGTTTTTCAATTTTTTTTATTGACACCGATCGTTGTTTTCTTTTTTCAGCTGGTTTTTGTTGCTCAAAAATAGGTCAAAACATAATGTAAAGATGAAGAAAATTTATATTACAAAGAACGGTACGCGACGAATGTTTTGATCGAGAATTTGCAAATAAAAAAAGAACCACGTGTACTATACGTGTCACGAATGGAATCGTTACGACATCGTGAAAATAGTTGTAGTATCAAATTTGTAGTGACGGGACTACAAATTGCGCACTTCGAATTTTGATTGGTTTAGATACGAGAAATTCGGCTTTAAATCAATAAACAGTCGCATGCTATGGGAACGTGATATCAAATACATATAAGTGTGAGTATTCACATTGTATATAATCCACGTGTTTATATATTTGTGTATTAAAAAAGGCTTCGATAATAAATATACGAAAAAATAAGAAAAAATTTATAAATGAAATGAAATTGATCGTGGAGTGTGCGTCTATGTAATTTCTCATTTTATTGCGTCTTGTCCTGAATAAATAATTATTGAATCAATTCCAAACAAAAGATTCATCAAAGTCAATGAAATACCTTGTTCACAAAGTTATGAAAATGGTTAGAAAATAAAATGAAAATAATTCGTCTCCACGTTATCAAGAATACATTAATCCTGAGACGACTTCAAATGAACTTTTTCCCTGCGTGTGCTTTCGGATTTTATGCCTCGAGTTTTCAAAACTCTCATTCAAAGTGGTAGAAATTTTTCAATAATTGACAAACGTCTTAATCTTGAAGAAAAACACCTAATTTTGGCACAGAGACGGTTTAGGGTCCTCAAGACCCAAGTGTACATCAAGCCATAACAAAAAAAAAACACTTCCCTTCCTTTTTTGACACAGGTCTTTGGAGAATATTTCAAAAAATGAAATTTTTCTCGCAATCGTTGAAAAAAAATCATAAAGAATGAGAGAAATGGAATTTGGACAGTAATTTTTGGTGGATTTTGATCAGAAGACAATATTAAATGATAACTACGAAAGTAACTGTTCGATCAGACGTAAAGCCTGAGAGTGGTGTACGACCGGAATGATGAGTATAATAAAACGATATATTGCACGTGCTGAGCAGTGATGACGTCCTTCACGGAGTACCTAATGATGATGCCACTAGTGCTGGCTTGGGCTTAGGCTTCTTTCACATTATATACACGTATGTATATAACAAGCGTTAATATATGACGTATATATTTATTATGTACAACGCGAGAAGCGCGAGAGCCAATGTCTGTACAAGTTAACGTTATGTTTATACGCTTCGTTACATAACTTCGCAATTATCGGATTTTATATTCAACTAACTTGCATTACTACATATAACACGTATATTTTCTTCGTATACATTGTATTCTTTTTGCATTTATAGCTACAAGATTTATTTATCGATATAAAGTACTAAATTGAATGATTAAGAATGTTGTGTCGTTATATGAAAATAGACAAATTTTAATAAAACTTTGCAAACGACGAATTATTACAAAAAATAACATATTTCTGTGACATTTTACGACGGTACGAGCATGGTTTGTGAATTATTTATTTACTTATCTGGTTATTTGTTAATTAATTTATTGATTTATTTATTTATTTGTTTATCTATTTATCTATAAGGATTGTGTCTTGCGGAAGTGCTGAAATATCTCGAAATCCAATCGATCTCCAATAAATGAATTTCGTATTGAAATGACAAAAAGAATCGAACAAAAATTTGACAATTGCTTCTTGAAGTATTGAATAAAGTATGTACGAAATTAAATCAAAGTGATTAATAAACCAAATGATTTGAAAAATAAATCTCAACTCGAACTGAAGACGAGACTCGGGGTTAGAAACGTCAAATATTTTCTTACCAATATATTGAACAAAATTATTTTCGAAAACTGGATAAATCTCTGTCATCCCAACAGTGTATTTGATTATAGACGAATATTATGCTGTTAAGATAACAAAAATTTGGTTAATTCACGGAAATAATTTAATTGAATAGATTCGAATAAATATTTGAGGTTTCCAACAAAATTCGATTCTCAGTACAGTTTCAAAAATGTTGATTTCGTGGTTATTAAACAAAGTGAATTACCGTGTGTGGGTAAAATTTACCGTGACAAAAGTTTGACAAAAGACAACTATCAGGATCATATGAAACTATTTGATGCTCTTGTTTCCAGCGGAAATTAAATTTCGAAAATGTCGATCCGGACACTACTTCTTTAACTTTGATATCAAATTTTGAATGTGTTTAAAATTTGTTAATTAAATCGTTGATAAAAATTTCCCAAACACAAGTTCATTTTGCCCGAAATGATGAGAAATTTCAGATTAAATTATCTAACCACGTGTATGTCTCCGAAAAAGTACAAATGAATTGATAATATTCCAGTTTGCATTCCAGAACAACGAGCCCAACGAAATATATTTTTTTAATGACGAGTTTATTAATTTTTGGAGTCGCCCTTATGTCTATCGTGAATTTTATTTTTGACTTGAAAAAAACGTTCGATTTTTTTATTCTCAGGACATGATACATGGAATTTTACTACGTTCCGAAGATCCCAACTTTAACTTCGTGTCAAATCGTGTGATTTTTTCAACAATTCTTTTTCAGCTTCAAACATAAGAATCTAAATAAATCTGATGGCACATTTGGCATAAAAATTCCTGTAGGTCGATGTACAAAGTGCTGATACACTGATTATATATTATACTATGTATTATCTGCTCATATACGTATGTATGACTGTTCGGGATTACTCGTTTCAATCGAGGACGCAGAAACGCATGATTAATAATTATATAGCCGACAAGTTTGATTTACGAGAAAAGAGAGAGAGAGAGAGAGAGAGAGAGAGAGAGAGAGAGAGAGAGAGA
>JACEOJ010000138.1:865005-921401 GCA_013761285.1 Campoletis sonorensis
AGAGAGAGAGAGAGAGAGAGAGAGAGAGAGAGAGAGAGAGAGAGAGAGAGAGAGAGAGAGAGAGAAAAAACTTGTCTTCGTAATATTGTTGCACATATAAGTACACTCAATAAGAATAAAGTTTCAATTACAGGATGGACCAGGATTCAAACACGATCTCGTACATGCAAGATTTTTTTTTATATGGTGCTCCCAATGATTAATTTTTTTCATCTCTCAACTTAGACGTAACGGATATTAAATAAGTTATGCAATCTATAGAAAAATCTTATCGATCGGTTATTGCCTTCGGTGCAAAGTTAATTTCATGTTGAAAAGTTCCATTCTTTTATGGAAAAAGATGAATTGAATATTATTGAATGCTACTCAAATTTTTGTCATTCCAAAATGTATTACTGAAACGACAGAAGTGATGTTAATGTCCAATTAAATTTATTTAACCGCTTTCAACAAAAATGATGGACTTTTTTCAATGAAATTGAGTTTTGAGTGCTCGAAATCTACTGGAGATCGAAAATATCATTTTTTGTCAATAAAAATAAGTAAAATAAATAAATTCATTAAATAACACACAAATGTATGGCAAAAATATTATCCCATCAAAAAATTCGTGCACGCAGAACATCAAAATCGAAAAATAACCCAATAGAAATTTGTCATAACGTTGAAGTATGAGAAAAATACATTTTTTCAAATATAAATGTGGATGAATTAAATATTTGTACATTAGTGAATGTACACGTATGATCTATAAATATAAATTCAATAAAGACGTTATTGTGCGTTGAACAGATTGGGTATTCATTGTTTAAACGAGGGGGCCGATATACTAAGCAAGGAACATATTTAGGTATAAGCAGCAATGGTGGGGCGGAGAGAAGCTTCTAAACGCTTCGCAAAAATCAAAACACAAGAACCCCTCAGACGAGAGCAACGTATACACGTCCATACATTTTTCTTCGTATTTTATTATTATTATCATTATTATTATTCGATATCTAGGAACACCAGTAAACAACGTAGAAAATTTGAAAAAACAAATCCGAATTAACGTTTGTAAATGTTTGATTTAATGAAAAGGAAGTAGAGAGCAAATAAAACAAAAATGATTTGACTCATGCCGCCATAATGATAGCTCACGGGAGTGTGTACTTTAAGCCACTCGATTAACGAAGCACGAAATCAAGATATCATCTTTTCCCACAAACTTTCTTCTTCACTCTCCCTCTCCTTCTGCCTTAAAACGAATTTTAGCGAGAAATCAACATGGAGAACCGTAATTATTATTGTAAGACAGTAAAAGGTTCGTTTAAGGTTCAATAATGAAAAAAATTGAACCAAAAGCAACCAAAACCGAGGCATAAACAATAAATGTAAATTAGATAAATTTCTAACGGCTGCAAACGATTTATTTCGTAAAAATAATGATTTTTTTTCGTAAACCTAATTTTAGGGAGAAAAAAATACTGCAATTTAGACTCAATAGAAAAAAATCGAACTTAACGCCACCAACAAACGAGTTTGAATAAACAATACATGTCAATTGGATAAACTGCTAACTGCCGAGAACAATTTTTTTTTTTTTTTTTTGTAAAAATTGTGACTTTTCATTGGGGAAAACATTTATCGATCTCAATATTTAAGACATTCCATTGCATTTTTGATATAACGTTCCCTTGGACATTAGAAACGCAATGGAAAGTTTCAATGAAAATAAATATCGATTGTAATAATGATAACGATAATAATTGTAATCGATGAAATATGCAGTACACTTAATGACGAACGTGCGATAAAAAAAATTGGATAACAAATGTTACGATCGATTGAGCCACATGGTAATTTAAAACGATAAATTTTCCTCGTATTTCTATGTATAAACAAACATGACATTGAAGCTTGTATCGTCGAAAGTGAAAAAACCTTTTTTTGTCAGATTTTTTCAATTCTTCAACTATGATGTTGCTTTTTGCATGGTCGGAATGCAACGGAATTTCTTTTTTTCGTCAGCAGAGACAAAAATACATACGCAGGGTTTGGCTACGATTATTAGACGATTGTTTTTTGCGAAATAAAGAGTAAATCTAGAAGAAAACTTGGGACAATTTCAAAAGATGATAAAAAGTAATGAAAACAAAAGATATTTTTCGTTGCCCTCCAACGTTGCATATCATTTTAGTTATAAGAATTTTGTAGAATAAACATCGAGCAATAAAAAAAAGTGACAAACTTCCGTCGGACAGAAATGCCAATGAATTTTTGAGCAATGATTGGAAAAAAATGAAGAAAAGATTCTGTTGCATTCCAACGATGCAAACTCTAATACGATCTATATCTATAAATATATATAAATATATCCACCGATATATATGTATATATAAACAGACAAAAGCAGTGCCAAATTCAATTTGATCGCTATCAAAGTGTTACAATTGCTCTTTGACACAATGCGATTCGAATAGAGTCTCGAGAGATTTGCAATTTTTTCACACTGCTAAATACGATCGTGAGAATTGAGCTAATGGCGTTTTCGGGTTACGGGATTTACTGTCAAGACGAGAGAGTCATAAAAAAACCGATAATTTTTTGTTTTGTTTTTTCAATCGAAGAAATATAAAAGTTAAAACAATAATGAGGAGAGGTGGGGGTGGCGGGGGAGATAAAAAAAAAGAAAAACACGGAGTCACGCGCGCAAATATAACGGTAGGAGAAACGTACCTTGGTATGGTAATGCACTTGGTGGTGCAGCTCTGTGTCGTGATGGCCTTCTCGAGTTCGTCGAGGCCAGCCGATTTTTTGAGCTTCTTCACGAGGCTCTTAACGGCCTTCTCGCTCCATTTGTCCTCGCCCTCGGCCTTCTTCCAGCCCAGCAACCGCTTGACAATTGGCGGATTAAAGCTGGGCAGCATCGAAGTCATCATTTGAGCTCGATAATACCGTCGCGGGCCGCATCGGGCCTGTCGAAACTTGTCGCACAAACGAAATTCACAATATACTATATAGATAACGGAGTTAAAGACGAGCAAAAAAAGTCACCGAAACTCTCGCGCACTCGCGAATTCGTTTCTTCTCTCCCTCTCTCTCTCTCTCTCGCTCTCACTCTCTCTTTCTTTATCGCCAAAAAAACCGAGCCGATTAAGGATGTATATAAGGTCAAATCCGCAGTACATCTATTTATATTTTAAAGTTAATTTTTAAGTCGAAACATCGATGCCGAATCATTTCTTTTGAATTTTATAATTTCTAATCAAAAATTTGCGTCATTTTGTATAATAATTTACGTTTGATAATAAAATTAATATGCCTTTTGATCTTTGTGGCCAAATACAAGATGAGCCAATCAAATAATTTTGTTTCTGTACCGAGGGAATGTGGCAACAAGGCTGAGTTAGCCATGACAGTCAGCTACAGCTGAGAGACCGGCAGTCAGTCGAAAGTAGTTGAAATATATTTTATGATTGTGTTTAATTAAAAAATGTAAAAAAGTGTTGTAAACTGCGATTGAAATATTAAATTTTATCAATAAACGAGAAACTCACAATCGCGGCCGATAATAATCGGTGACAAAGTGTTTGCGATGGAGGTATGTGAAGAAACCGCCAAACATACTTTATTTCGCGACAAAAAAGGAAAATTCGTATCCGAAAAACGTAAAAGACGTCAGGATAGCGTTTTGAAGAGTGTTAATAAAAGAAAGCGGGATAATAGTGCGAGTTATAAGTTTAGAGGAAGACGAATCGTCGAATTAGAAACTTTGGCAGCGGAACTGTGGTGTTCGCAGTGTGATTTGCCATTGTCACTCCGTGACATTATTTCAGAGGCACATCATTGTTTGGTCAGCACTTTTGAAATCAATTGCCGACAATGCCAAATAAAATATAAAGTGCACACTTCAAAGCCACATCAAAATGCAACAGGGAGCATCCGGTACTCTACGAATGGAAAAGTCATTATCGGTAAGTCTACAATTCCTTCGTTAATCTATGTCACTTTGTTTGTAAGATGTTATTTATGTGCTTTATTGTTTAGGAATGTACGACATTGGCATTGGACCATGCAAACTCAACGATTTTTTATCTGCGATGAATGTCCCCACAATAAACCCGCATCTGCTGAAAGTATACGAGAATGAATTATCCGGTGTGATTGAGGAGTGTGCCAACGAAAGCTTCGAGAACGCTGTGAGGATTGAAAAAGAAAAGACCGTAGCAGCCTGTCGAACAGGACAGGTAATGAATCTCATGTGACGTAGAATATTGATAGTTATATGTGCATGTAGAAAGTTTTGAGAACGGAAATTGAGATTTTTTGCGATTATTGTTCAGCGGACAAGACATTTTTAGTTTTATCAAATAATGTCAATATATTAAAAATTAGTACTAAACATTGAGACTAATAAATTTATTGCATTTTTATAGGATGGAACGATTTCATAGTTCAAGGAGAACTATAGACAAATACGTCAACTCTCAGTTCTTTTACCCTCATCTCCTTATTTTCTCATGCCTCTTTTTCTTAATTCCTTTTGTTCCTTAGCTCAATTTGCAGCATTTTGATTCCTCAATAGAAGACAATCCAGAAGCAGTTGTCAACATCATAGCCTCATTCGACGCTGGATGGCAGAAACGTGGGTCAGGATACAGCAGAAACAGTCTTTCAGGTATTTACAAATAATTGAAAAATATCGTGTTATTTGAACAACTCAAAATATTGATGGAAGGAGATGAATAGATGTTTGTAATATATTCTTTGAAAATTAAAGAAAAAAATATAAATTGCACAAATTATTTAATCCTCATTGAATGTTTTTAGTTATTGAGATATAAATACTTCTAATAAATATACTTTTATTAAAATATTACCTTACAGGTCATATTTTTTTAATACAAGTTATAAGAAGATATGTTGGAAACATTTCTTCCATTCCATTTTGAGAATAAAAATATTTCGAAGTTCGATCTTATGTATGTGTTTTTCTTTTCATTATAGTTCATAAGGATTGTTTGTGATAATTGCAGGCCATGCTTCATTATTCGGGTACCATTCGAATCTGCTCCTCGGTGTTGATACGAGATCAAAATCTTGTGCTCAGTGCAAACGTGGCAATGCATCTGAGAATCACAATTGTCAACGAAATTGGAGAGGCAGCTCAAAAGCGATGGAACCGGATATGGCAGTGAGCCTCATTGCAAAAAATAAAATCTTGCAAAAACTGTCTGCAAGAATATCTGTGTTAATCGCGGACGATGATTCAGCCACAATTAGCAACGTTCGGAAAAATGTCTCTTGGCACGTTGAAAAATGGTCCGACTTCAATCATGTGAAGAAAAATATGACCAGCCAGTTGTACACTCTGAAGATACCATCGGCCGTCATCAAATATTTTGCGCGAAGACTAACATTGATCGTCCATTCCAACAAAAATAATTGCGAAGCAATTAAGGAACTGTTGTTGTGTACGGTTGATCATGCGTATGGGTGTCACCAAAATTGTGGTCTCTGGTGCGGTTACGTACAAGATCCGGCCAATTACTCGTACCGCAACCTACCCGGAAACAAACCATTAAGCGACATGGGGCGAAAAAAATTTTTGGAGGATATTTTCAAAAAATTAGCTAACGATGTGGCCAAAATAGCTCCGTGCGGCTCCACTCAACGAAATGAATCGTTTAACCACACTGTTGCTGTATCACACCCAAAATCCTTGTTTTTTGTATCAACGCAATCGTTTCCATCGCGAGTCAAAATAGCTGCTTTAAAAACAAACGAGAACTCTGCATACGTCATGAATGTAAATAAAAAAGCAGGGTATTCCCCGGGAAAATGGACCGAAAGATATCGATTGGGCAAGGACGAAATTTGTGAACTTCGGAATAAGCGTCTTCATGATCCACAAGAGAGAAAAAAACGCAACGAAAGGAAGCAACGGAGATTACGTGAAGAATGCCAACAGGTAAATCAGGAAGGGGTGTCGTATGATCCAGGATGTAGCCGGTTCAATTTTGAAGATGTGGTGAATAACCCACTTTTCCATGAAGGTAATTATTAACAATCAATACGATAATTTCTTCTCTAATTTTTCTTTTCATTTTTTTCCAGACAATGAAGTATCAGGTTCAGAAATATTGGTATATTTCGATCTGGAGACTACAAGTTTATCTACCAATCGTACGGAAATTTGCCAGATTGCCGCAGCTGCACACGAAAATAATGTATTCAACCGATACATTGTTCCTGATCTTCCAATCGCAAAAAGTGCAAGCCTCGTTACTGGCCTCACCGTGCATCATGGGCAACTGTATTTCGAAGAAAAAATGCTGGACACTATACCCCTTCATGAAGCTCTCAATGATTTTATTAATTTTCTGGACGATAACAGCGCGGGTCAAAAAATTATGTTGGTGGCACATAATAATTTCAGGTATGGAAGATAATTGTATTTTTTTGCATTCTTTTTTAATTTCAAATGATTTTATGTAATTCATTAAATTCCGCAATTATATATATTTCAGATTTGACTGCCCGGTATTGTTGCGGTGCGTACAGGAGCAAAATTTGATGGAAGAATTTCGAGCTCGTGTCACTTCATTTTCCGACACCTTACCGGTTTTGCGACAACGTTTGTCGGAACGGAGAGAGGAAAAGAAATCTTTCTCTTTAAGCTGCCTTATTGCGGATTTCATAGGGCTTGAAGCGATAGAAAATGCTCACAACGCCACCGTCGATGTCACAAATTTGATCAAGCTCGTCAACAAGTTGGATATTTCGTCAATGATCAAAGAGCACGCGAAATCTATTCCATCTATAATGAATGAAAAAATCCACCACGAAAAAATTGCCAAATACCAAGAAAGCTTAAATGTACTCAATATTTCTTCAATGATTAAAAAACGCATCGCTGCCTCAATGCTTTCTCTCGAAATGCTTCTCAACATTTTCAAAACTGATGGAGAGAACGCAATAACTTTTCTTCTCTCAGAAAGTATTAATGGTAAGCCCAGAGTAACTAAAAATAAGCGAATTATAGAAAAAATAATGGGAGATCTGAAAAAGCTTTCAAAGAGCGATCGCGACGAAATTGATGGGCATAATAATAATAATAATAATATAAATTTGACATCGAATGGTGACGAAGAATGTCAGTGCTGTTTGAGTAGCGAGGACGAAAATGTTATTAACAATAACAATCAGCAAGCCATAGATTGCGGAAATGACATGTCTGATGAATATTTAGATGAAAATTTCAATTATACTGAAAGTATCACCTGTGAGTACGAATGGGACTAAAATTTGCAAACCCAAACAGCAATATTTTTTTGTATAATATTTTTCTTTATCTTGTACAATAAAAATCAAAACCCAACAAAAATTCTATTTTCTGTTAATCCCTCCAACATCCCGTACCCTCGCAAATGTATCCAGAGAACTTAATGTTTTTATTATATATAAGATTATTTCCAAAGAACTTACTACCAAAAATAATGAAATATAAAAATCATAAGAATAACATATAATTATTATTCAATACTTTTAATTAGTTGTACAACAAGACATATATAATATAATGTATATATTATTTTTGTTATTTGAATTATATTGAATTATGCATAAATACTGCAATGAAAATGTGTGTGCATCTATCATCAACGATTACGCATGTAAAGTCGTTATCTATACCTATATATATCGTCAAGTGCTGGGTTGCCGCATTTACGAGTTCAATATGGTGGACGTAGTAAGTTGAACAGCAGTTCACAGAACGCTACTGAAACGTCAAAAGTTAACCACGGATATCTCTACAACGAGATCGGGAACGTCGGTTTTTTTTTTTCTATAAAAATAGTAAAATGTATGAAGTTTCTGAAAAGTCTTTTTTTGGCCGTGCATTGACTACAATACGTATACTTTTTTATCATTTTAGTTTGATTTTTTCAACTTCCGGTACAAATAACACGGAGTTGAATGAGGCTTTTATTCTTAATTATTTCTTTTAAATCATCGGCTAAGTGCCTTTTTCTTTTTTCCAATCGATTCAGCGTGATAAACTCTAACATATATTTCATTTTTATGAAAAGTTAGACGAATCGATATATTTTACATACATCCTTAAGAACGAGATTTATACAACTCTTGGTGGTTCTTGTTTTTTTTTTCGTGAAACTCAATCCAACTTATACTCTTTTCGCGAAAACTTAACGTCGAGATCTTAGAGACACTCTAGTTTTCAACGGAGCGTCAAAACAAACGCGTAAACCCCTCGAGCACGGGCGGCGAAAACTTTGTCAAAGCCGCCATTTTGTGCCTCGACTCTGTATAACTCTATATAACCGGCTCGGACTCCGTCGGTCTAACTCGGCCGAACTCGGAGCCTCTTTCATTCCCACTCATTGAATTTTTTTTCATTACGCTTTACGCGACTCCCCCACTCTGCTGGCTTTTGTCTACCGGCTTTTCTCCGATCAATGTCAATAGTATCGTTTGTTCCTCGTTTTACTCCTTGTTTATTTTTCTCTGCGGATTGATTTGTTTATCCGTTTTTTTACAATATCGGTTATTGTTCGAAGTTATGATGTTATAAAATCGTAAATTTTTCGTGTTTAAATTTTAATTTTGTCGCTCTCATCAACCACGGAAGTGTCGAACTGACCTCTGGGGGAAAACTGACGCAAAATTTACGGCTTTCATACCCGCTGAATTTGGATTCAACTTCGCTGATTCTTACTTCATAAGACAAGCTCGTTTAATGTTCATTCCAACTAAAAAATAATCATATCAAAAGGTTGTCGGAATGAAAAATAGCACAATCAACAACAGATATTTCGTTTATTCTTCGTACACTTTACAAGTCACAACCTTGAACCTTCAAACTTTTCGATCGACTGTGCCCTCTCCATAAATCCACATATTCCGTGCCAAAACGAAAAATTTTTTTCGCTGTAGCTTTATAATTAACTACCAAAACAAAAAAAAAGATAAATTGCGTCGAAATATACTTAAATGAGTCACGAAATTACAACTTTTTTTAAAAATAAACTCACTAGCATATGATTAAAATGATTTTTCAGTTTCGACAACTATTCTCTTATTAATCACATGAAAAATTCATCCGCGAAACTTATTCAGAAGACCAAAAAAAATTTCCGTTTAAGTGCAGTGATCATGTTTTTCTGTTTTTGTATCCAATAAACACAATGATAGTGTCCCGTTTTTCAATAGTTTCGAATATGAAAAACGTTCAAATGTCAATACTAAGTGAATAAATAAATGAAAAGACGATCCAGTGCCGTGATTTTTGTTTGTTTCACAAAAACCTAACCTACAAAAAGTTTCGTAATTCGATAACAATGGATAATTCGTCGTCTTCAAGTATGAATCAGAGTAATCTTTCGCACAGCAGCGATGGGTTTATGAATATTCCAATAGAAACTTTGTTGGATGGATCATCAACGAAACGTCGTAGGTAAGGACAATTTTTTATTTATTCACTTTTCCGTCTAATAACCTTGATAAATTAATTTTCCCAATGTCGTTTATTGTTTAGTTCTTCGAGGACGATAAAGCGCAGAAAGTTCGACGACGAGCTTGTAGAAACAACTTTCAATCTTCAGCCGCCAACGACCAGTGGAAAGTCCAATTCTAGGTCCAGAACCGTTTCTGTTTCCATCGGAACGTCTGACATTTTACCTCCCCAGAGCTTGCCGAGCCCTGCGCCCATTCCTGCTACTATCACGCAGCCAGAACGTTGTCACAGACGACCCAACAGACCCGGAGGATCCAATGGAACCGGCAGGAAAAGCAAAAAGAATAAAAATCATGCTCATTCCATAAACGCCACAAAAGATCTCGGTCGATGGAAACCTACCGATGATCTGGCGCTCATCACTGGTGTGCAACAAACTAACGACCTCAGAATGGTACAAAACCTTTTTTTTCCTTCCTACTTTCCATACTTTTAACCCTCTCGGACTGAGACCTATTTCCTGTTGAATGAAAATTCTTTCCTTTATAGTTTCATATCAAAAAACTTTCTAGTTGATGAATTCATGGTTCAATTTCAATTTTCTTTGTTGGACATACGAATTTTCGAAAGTTGAGTGCGCATTCGCATGCATGGCTAATTATCAAATTTTTTTATTATATCTAACAACTAATTCCGTAAATACATCATATCAGCTTCCATTTGAAAGGATATAACGATTGAAACATGAAAAAGAAACTCGACAGAGCCATCTGACCTTGCTTGACGAAAATATACAGTGAAAGCCCTGACTTTGCTGACAGATGTAGTTTTATAGGGTCTCCGATTATGTTACTTTCAAGCAACACACGATCCCGACAGGGTTAAAAATGATATTTTTCTTCAGGTTCATAGAGGAACAAAGTTTTCCTGTCGCTTCACTCTCCAGGAGATACAACAAAGATGGTACGCTCTGCTTTACGATAGTGCAGTTTCGAGGGTTGCCGTCCAAGCAATGAGAAATTTGCATCCAGAATTAATAGCGAGTGTGCAGGCTAGAACATTGTACAGCAAGGCAGAAGAGGATTTACTTGGAACGGTGAAATCGGTGCGTGAACAATTTTTATGTACAAAATTTATTCATAGTACAAAAAAAAGAAAAACAAAGCCACGGTAACATTTTGAATGAAAAATGATTAACAAAACATGAAAATATAACAAATAAAATATTATATTTTTACAGACGTCACAACCGACGCTAGAGAACTTTCAAAAACTTTTGGAAACGAACGCCCAAACTTTTTATCCAGCGAGAACAGTAAAAGCTTTGATGGCTCATTGGCAGCTTATGAAACAGTATCATTTGCTGCCTGACCAAACAACACAACCGTTACCACGACCAGACCACGTGCTTAATTTTTCCGATGCCGAAGATGTAATCAACGATGCCGAGCTCGCCGAGCAAAAAGACGAATCCGTTGACGCTGAATTGGCAATGGCTGATCGTAAAAATAAAAAAGAAATTCGTGTCATTGAAAACGAATTGGGCAGATGGCAAGTTCTCGTCGATAGCGTTACAGGCACAAGTCCACCGGACTTTGACAACCAAACTTTGGCGATACTGAGAGGAAGACTCGTGCGTTATCTCATGAGATCGCGGGAGGTCAGTATAAAATAAAAACTAGTTTCACGAACTACTTAACATTCTCATCAAATTGCTGTTATTAAAAATGAATAATTGAAATAACGAAAAATATTAATTCCTTCAAAAATTATCATCGTCGTCGTAATTCAGGGTCAATACGTGAAATGCATTTTCTGCATGTCTCTAAAAAATACGAATAATAATTTCGAACAGATAACCGTGGGAAGATCGGCAAAAGATCATCACGTCGACGTCGATCTTACTCTCGAGGGTCCAGCGTGGAAAGTTTCTCGTCGGCAGGGAATAATAAGATTACGAAACAATGGAGATTTTTTTCTTTCATCCGAAGGCAAAAGACCGATTTTCGTTGACAGTCGACCGATTCTTGCTGGAAATAAAATTAAGTTGAACAACAATAGCGTTATAGAGGTAAATGATTCGATATTTAATTTCCTCTCATGTTAACTATTGATCATTTTTCAATGACTCAATGTTTGTTTACTTCCAGATTGCCGGAATGCGATTCATATTTTTAATAAATCAGGAACTAATATCAGTGATTCGTCAGGAAGCAGCGAAGCTAAATTTGACACCTTGAATATGCGTCTCGGTAATAATCGAGATAAAAAGGAGGATCGACCGAAAATCGAAAAATCGAATGAATCGAGGGGGACGGAATTCGTCTGAATTCTCAAAAACCTCTCTCATGATAAAAACATTTAATCGACGAATCTTTAGAGCAGACAAACTGATATGTCGTGAATAAACTCGTGAAAAAAGATCGTCGATAAATGTGATTACGATTTTGAATGATCGAGCAGTTGCTTATTCCGTCAGAACAAAATATTGTAACACTAATACGTAAACATCGAGAAATCCTCGTATTTTTAAAAACATATATTTGTTGCTTATTTATTTCGCAATGTGATTATAATTGTAAAATAAATTTGTATTACTGCATTGAGAAACAAAAAATAGATCCAATAAAAATACACTTGCTGCTACAGCTCTCGATTTATCGCGTTGTTTTTCAATTGTACTGCATGGGAAAAAAAACTCGGCAAATTTTGGCTACTTCTTCAATATTCTCGTCAAAATTTTAAAGCTTTTCTTTCAAATTCAACATGAAAAGGTTTATGGGAGTAAATATTTCCATAAAACCTTCCTCCCTTTTCTAAGTATTATTTTTACGTTTACGTATCGACTGAACAATTTGAAAAGCCCGCTTCAGGGGGATAAAACATTTTAGTTCGTGAGCTTTACGACAGATGACATCTGACTGCTTTTGGTACAGTTTACGTCAAAAGTTTATTGCTACGGCGAACTTTTGATCCCGATTGTACCGAACTCGCAAGAACAAGTGATGAGGAGCACGTTTTGCCAAGTATGCCGCTGTGAAAAAGCGCCACTCGTGAAAAACAAAAAAAACTTTGAATGAAAGTTCTTCTGCTGCTGCTGTTTTATTTTTCTATATTCATAGGTTCTCCTTATCAGTTGATCGGTGTTATCGCACTATTGCAACGCCACCCTCATTGTCATCGTACGAATAGACTTGTGAACGTGAGAAAAACCGGGAAAAACAAAGGTTGCAGTTGTTGTTTTGTTCTATGCTTGAACATATTTGTTGACAGTAAAAAAAAAGAAGTTATTGATGGCATTGAAATAAATAAGAGGTTCTGAGTGACGTTGAAAGTGTGTTGTTTATCTAATCGACCATAATCTCATGGATTCTTGGCTTAGATTCAGCCAAAACATTTTCGTGAGTTATTTACGCAGTTTTATAACAACAACTCACGTTATTGACCTTTCAAGTTTTTTGTCATTCATTTTTTGACATTTAAGAAATTTGTTTGGTTAGGGACGATTTGCTAACGCAATTTTAACGAATATCAAAAATTTTCCATTAAAATTCAAGGTCCGATGGACGAACCTGCAGAACTCGTGCCTGAAGTGTCGAGGTTCTCCAACGAACCTAGCACCAAAGGCTTCGATCAATCGGCCGGAACTCAATGGATTTACCCCGAGAATTATCCCCTCAGAGACTATCAATTCAATATTGTGAAATCGGCGCTGTATCACAATACCCTGGTTTGTTTGCCAACAGGTAAGCTCAAAATTTTCTTTCTTTGTATTTTAAACCATATCAATGATTATTTGAACTTACTTCAATTTAATTAATCAGTTTAATTCATTTAGTTAACTCATGACCAGAAACTTCAATCGATTCAATCAAATTCTTTCCTCTCTTCCAGGCCTTGGAAAAACATTTATAGCCGCGGTTGTAATGTTTAATTTTTGGCGATGGTATCCAATGGGAAAAATCGTATTCTTAGCTCCAACAAAACCACTGGTTGCTCAGCAAATAAACGCATGTCACGAAATCATGGGAATACCGCCAGAAGAAACGATAGAACTCACAGGTGAGAAATGATATATTTTCCAAAATATTTTGTCAAAATTTGCTACAAAATAAAGCCAAACCAATGAACTTTGACACTTCACCATCGTCCTGTTCTTTTTATCGAATGATGTTTCAAATCCAAGTGTCAAAAATATGAATACGGTGAAATTTGGCAGGTACCATGGACCAGAAGAAACGACAAGTAGCGTGGAACGATAATGCCGGTCCGAGAGTCATATTTGCCACTCCACAGGTTTTTCATAACGACCTGGACAAAAATATAGTACCGGCTGAGCTTGTAAAATGCGTAGTCGTGGATGAAGCTCACAGAGCTTTGGGAAGACACTCTTACTGCGAGGTAATGTATTTTTTATCCTTTACAATTCTAATAACAAAATTTCACGCATTTTAGAGAATGTGTTTTTCTTCTGTTTGACAGAGTATTCGATTGTTGAGCGAAAAGAGCAAATTTTTTCGAGTTCTTGGACTTTCCGCAACACCTGGTGGCAAATTAGATGCTGTACAAGAAGTGTGTGAATATTTTTTCAAAAAGTCCTCCGTTTTCATCATGTTTGCAATGATTTTTGCATCTCATTTTTTACAGTTATTACAATTTATTGATCGATTCAAAATTGTAAATTTTTTTTTTTTCTTTTTCACGAATAGGTTATTAGGAATTTATATATTTCTCGACTAGAATTGCGGGACGACACATCACCTGACATAATACCTTACATTAACGCACGTAAAGTCGATATTATTCTGGTGGGTTTAGGAGCAGATCTAGAAAAATTTAAAGATCGTTATATCATGATAATGGATCCTCATGTACGTGTTCTTGTGCAAAACAATGTATTGCGTGGAAATACCAGCAATTTATCGAAAGGAAGAGTGAGTAACTTGTTGAATTTCATTAATTTCGTATAATAATTATGTGAATCCTGTATTTTTCGTTCATTCGTAGGATTTTGGATTGGAATATATTTAGTGAAGGAATTCTCTTTGAATTTGTAATTAGAAGTCACTTAAAATTTTCAGATTTTCCATATAAAGAGAGAGTGGCAGCAAAAACCCAAGCAAGGGAGCAATCATGGACGAATAACAAAAACTTTGATGATACTTTTCACAATGTATCACGCGTACGAATTAATGATTCGTCACGGTTTACGAGCTTTCTACAATTTTTATCAAAGTTGGTTGATTACGATATTCGTTACTGATAAATATAAACACGCACGATATAAAATTATTTAAATCTCAATCGATGGACAAGGTTCGTCTGAAAATGTAAAAGAAAAGTTAATCTCTTGAATTTTATTCTCACAGAGCATGAAGACAAATTTTGGTTGAGTAGCGAGCACGCGTTGACGCAATTGCTGGAGGAGATAAATTATTATCTCGGCCCATTTCCCGATATTCCATCGGTGTCAGCGGAAAGTTTTCCAGTTGTAAGTTTAATAAAAACTCACAATACTACCGAAGTTAATTAAAAGTAAAAACAAACTTATCTGCAAACTTATTCGCAGATTCCCGAAGGAATTCGATTCGGTCACAATAAATTTCTCAAACTGAAGGATATTTTATTGAGACATTTCGAAAATTACCAGGACAAAAATGAAGACACGAGAGCCATGGTTTTCGTCGAGGTTAGAGAGTTTTTTTAGTCGAAAAGGAATGAATTATTGTTGCAAACGTAGCTAAAGTATAATTTTACTTCGCCAGTTCAGAGACATCGTTAACGAAGTTTACGTCCTTCTTCTACAATCGATGCCTTTACTGCGACCACAAAAATTTGTCGGACAGGCAGGTCAAAAGAGAAAAGAACAATCGAAAGCTCTGGAAGATTTTCGTAGCAACAAAGTCAATGTTCTCATCTCAACATCCGTCGGTTCGTGATATTTAAAACTTCACTATATTCTTTATTCACTGAATTTAATCAAAAATAAACAATGGACGACAAACAGTAACAGCAAACGAAGAGATCTGAGAATCATCGTCTTCTTATTATTATTTTTTTTATTATCCCATTTGTTTATTTGATTTTACAGGAGAAGAAGGTTTGGACGTTGGTGAAGTAGACTTGATAGTATGTTTCGACACAACTAATGTCAATCCTACTCGATTGGTTCAAAGAATGGGAAGAACTGGTCGAAAGCGTGATGGTCATATAATTGTATTGGCGACCGATGGAAAAGAGCACGAGGTACTTCATATTATAGTTTTACTTTTTTCGATTTTAGTTAATTGTTTATAGGAAAAATGAGAATTCGTGAAAGCGAACGAACGTTATTGTTGTTTACCAATAGAAAGTTTACATCGTTAGAACAATTAGATTATGAAATCTCCTTTGGATATTTTCAGACTTTGAAATCATCGATGGCACGGAGAGATTCTCTCAACAACAAAGTGTTGCACTCGAGTGGAATTTTGAGTGCTCTCTATTTAGAAAGTCCACGAATGGTCCCCGTGGAGGTTCAGCCTGAATGTCGAAAAATGTGCGTTGTAGCGCAGCCAAAAGTTCCTGCGCCGTCCAAAAGGAAAGGGAAAACGAAAGAAACGAAAAAACCGCGTAAAAAACCGGAACCCAATAACAAAACTAAGAATACAAAAAATCGTGAGTATCATAAAATATCTTTCATCATTTATTTATATTCGTTGAATGAAAATATTCTCTAAAACTTTCTTAAAATTAATTTCTTCTTCAAATGATTATTTTATGTATTTTTCTTCGATTTTTTTCTAGCCATTTCTTCCGGAAGTCAATCACTAATGAAATTTTTCAAGCGAACGACAGAAGAGGTACTCATGGAAGACGAGGACGAAATCGTGGATCTGGCATTTTGCGACGTCCCTCAAACGAGACCTCAACCAGTTCAAATTCCTCAATGCAACAATAACGCGATAAAGTTGAGCAACATAAAGTTGCTTACTTCGGACGACGCTGCAGTAGAGTTTTTGACATTGTGTACAATTAAAAGATCGCAACAGGAACGTACGAATATTGAGAAAAGAAAAACGAATCCGTATTTTCCTTCCTATTACGAGGAGCTCGAAGAAACGGATTTTAATTTTGAAATACCGGATTTCAAAGTTTTGGATTGTATAAAAAATCTGGAGGCTTATGTCGAGCCAATAACGAACGACGTGATCAACGAAGAATCGATAATTCATGAAGAAAATGATCATTTTCTGCCATCACGATGTTTCGATGACTTGTACGAGGATCAAAATCTTGAGACCGACGATAAAAATTTCTGTGATTCAAGATTCGAAGCGCTGCTCGATGATTCAAGTGGCGGAAGTGACAAAACAAATTTCGAGCCGATGGAAAGAGACGAGCACGATTATCCGATCGAGGAAAAAGTCGATTGGGGAGAAAACGTGTCGGGATTCCAATTCGAAGATCTCATCGACGAATGGTCGGACGAGACGAGAATGACGGCGGGAAAAAATGAATGGAAAGACCAAAATAATGACGATCCAAAAGCTGAGCCCGAAATCTCCAACAATCCAACCGGTAAATTAGAAAATTTTGAAAATATTTTCAACTCCTCAAAAGCAAAAGAAATAAATAATCCAATTGATGAATCCTCCAAAATGGAAGACAATACGGAAGTTGAATTTGGAAACTTCGAACAGTTGTTAAACGATGATTCGGAAACGAGCTCCGAAAGAAACAAATCGAATTTTGTGAATCACGAAACCAGCAACGATTTGCCTGAAAAAACAGGAGCTTTCGAGGATTTGTTGAACGACGAATGGGACGAGAATTCGGAAAATTGTGATTCAGATGCGACGGTCGAAGGGCTGGTGAAAACGAGCCTTTTCGAAAATTTACTCGACGACGATTCTACCACCAAGTCAGACATAAATGATTGTCGAGGTGAAATCGTCGTTGCCACCGGAAATGAAGAAATAAAAATAAATTCGAACGACAAAAATGGTGATTTAGAAAATATTTCGATTCCCTTGTCAGACGATAGTTTAACGCAATTTGACGGGGAATTTAATGTCAATAAAAAAACCAGTCAATTTTCAAGCCCTAAATCAACAAAAAAAACAATTAATAATTTCGACAATAAACTCGCTGATTCGATGGAATCAACGGAAAAACTGAATGACGAATCGATCGATTTAATGGACGATTTCGCGCCAAGAAATTCGCAAAATTCCAATAGCGAAAAAAGATATTTTGGAGTATTTTCTGAAACGTCGAATAATTCGAAAAATTCTAGTATCAAAAATTCAACACCGAAACACTCGAAACAGGGATTTCCGAGCGTAGCGTCGTTGACACGACTCGACGCAAACGAACGAGGCAGTGCTGCGAGTGAGTTTGTAAACAAAGAGACTCGAGGTCTCGAGACTTCGCCGTATTTCGACGCAGGGTCCGGCAGCTCGCGATTTCGTGGAAATGAAAACAGTGACAAAGCGCAGTGCGGTAAGGAACTTGTCGTCGAGGACAAAACTGAGTCGGACGATGATATTTTCGGAGTTGACGACATTCTCGTAGATTCGGACTTTGAAGAGCAAATCAATGAAATTGAAAAAAGTGCTGAAAATGACGCGAGTGCAATAAAAAAACAGGAAAATATTCAATCAAATTCTAAAATCGAAAGTGTCGGAATAAAAAAACCAACAGATATCGAAATAAGTGTAAATAATAAAAAAGAATTGACTCCGGAAGTCGAAATTCCTGAAATTAAAATAAACAATAGAAGTGAAAGAAATATTGATTCTGGAGTTTTGTCCTTGGCACGAGAATCGAATAACATTCCAGACCCACCTAAGTTACAAGAACGAAAACAAATTCGTACAGATTCTGATTATGTTTCCCAAAACTATTCGGAATCAAAAACTTCATCAATTCGAGTAACGGATGCAGATTTAGATCTCGACGATTGCGACTGGGATTCGATCGATTTCGAAACTTCCGCTGTAGATTCTCGGGGATCGACGAGCAATAAAAATATCATTAATTGTGCAGAAGCAACGAGTAGTGGTTGGGTCGATCGACAAAAGACTGAAGAATCGAAGGGAATAAAAAATTCAGCTCCTTCCACAAAAGCCACTGTTTGGTTATCGACGGAAAAGCCGAAATCTCGTCTTTCGTTGAGTAAAAAATTATCGCGAAATATTTGTAACAGTTTATGGAGCGAGAAAAGTGAGAAAGATTCGAGAAAACGTGATTCGGATTCGGAAAACGATCTGACAGTTTTGAGGCTCGAAACTACGATTTCCAAAGAGTTTGACGACGATTGCTTTTCCAAGCCTGAGCCAATATCGGCGATAAGAAAACTCAAAGAATTTGCGGCGATGAATAAACCGAGTAAATCGATCAGAGGTCCTTTGTCCTTGAAGCGTCCAGATGTAAATAAGCTCGAAGGAACGAAATTGTCGACATTTGCTGCACCTTCGAAATACAAAGAACGAGAAACAAAACAAAATACGAATAGCGACAGAAAACTCGGCGTTGGAAAACCAAAATCTGTTTCTTACAATCTCGACTCGAGAAAAAGGAAAAAAGTACAAATGCATTCGAAGACTTCAAAAAAGTTTCGTTCTAGAAACGATTTCATCGAAGACGAAGCTGATGTCTCCACCGATTGTGAATCTACTTCCGGAAGCTCCGGATGCGACGACGATCTCGATGGTTTCGTTAGTTACACCCAAAACGTCGACGATCACGTTGATATGGAAGCTCATTATTTACAAACTGTCAGAAGTCCGCCGCCCCTCGTCGGTGGATTTTACTTCAAAAAAACGAGAAATCCGAGTCCCGATCTGCAAATCTATTCACAACCGCTGCCTGATGAGCCTAACCATTATGTCAATGTGAGTTGTTTATTCTAAACTGTTGATTGATATCCTGAACACATTTGCAAAAGAAATTATCTTTGTAAAAATAGGTAAAAAAGAAAAATTGTTATTTCACAATTCTCAAAAGGAAATTCTCGCAAGTGCTTGACAAATTATTTGGAGACGAAGTTTTTAAACGATAATCAATCATCATAAAATATAAATCCTCAGATTTTCCTACGAACCCGTTCATATTTTTTCCCCAGTTTTCTCTTTCTAAACATTTCGTTCAAACATATTGTGTAATAAATTTAAAAAAATCATGATTTCCCGACATGGTGTGTTGAAAAAATCTCGCACAAAGTGTCAGTGGGAAGATCCTATTTCTGAGATTTCATAAAAGAACCAAAAACGGAAGTTCAAAGTGAAAGAATTCTTAACGCAAACACAAGTTTGAAACAGTCTGAAAACAAGAGTGTGACTTTTTTTCTTTTATACAACAGTCCCCAAAAGATTTTTTTTTTTTTCCAAAATTGACAGGATTCTTTCTGCGTGGACGAGGAAGATGAAGTACTTGAAGAATCTGTAACGAGCGGCGAGATGACAAGACTCGAAGAGTTAGAATTACGTTTGAAGAGTAAGAAGCGAAAACGCGCAGAATCTGCAGAATCGCGTGCGAAGCGGAAACGCAAAGTTCTAGTTTCCACGAAGGACACAACGAGCAGCAGCGAGGATGAAACGGAAAATCTTCGGCGTCAAATCCTGGAAGAATCGTTCGCGCTGAAAAATAGATATAAATAGAATAGCAACAATTTTTTAAATCAAAAGTATATAAAAAATAGAGGCATTTCGATGGAACGACCGCTGAGCATTATTCTCATCGAAATGAATATTTTGTGATACTATTCCGACTGACAGATTATTAAAAAAATGTTTAAGACAACGGGCCAAGTGCTACTGATACAAAAGAGGTGAAAAAAATCTCATAGTGATTAATCAAGTGTGGCTGGAACCGTTCTAATTTATAAATACAAAATCGTCAACAGTCCGATGAATTATGAAAAGAAAATAACTCTAGGATTGCAGATCATTCGTGGCGTCCAATTAATTTATTTATCGTCTGGGAAAGTCGTTTTTCATGTTTGGATTTTGTTGTCAACATTCATTATCGTTATCATCGGATCTTTTTCCGTGGTCAATAGAAATATTTTTTGTACTTTATGTTTGAATAATTTATAGAAGTTTAATTTAATGGCTAAAATCTGTTTTTGTACGAAATTATATACGTTCCGAGTATAGAAAGAAAATAAATATGATGATATTTTTCGACGCTAAGATTCTTCGTTGATTTTCGTGGCTATTTTTTTTCTTTAGTGAAAAATGGTCGAGGCATCCTTTGTCATTTTTTTGAAGTCTCTTTGTGCCGACGTGACTGGCAAAAGTTTGGGCTTTTCGCGGCGAATGAAAATGCGTGAAAAGATGAAAGATTGAGAAGACCTAATGTATTTTTTTTTTTTTTCTTTTCATGATCATTCGTTCAGGTATAATTACATCTGGTCGGCCGCTAATGTGCATCCTTCGCGCCGGTAAAGGGGCGTGAGACACTTACCTGAATTCTTTCCATATTTTCATAATTTTCCGAGGGTCCACAAGTCGTTAGGAAGATGCGCGGAAATTTTTTTCTTCTACCCTCGTAAAGCTTCTCCCCCTACACTCTTCGCAATATAAGGGCAAGGGAAGAAATCGAGATTTCAGTAGGAATACTTTCCTCCACAGCGATCAACACTTTTTTCGGCTTTTCGACTTTTTCTGTTTTTTTTTTTGATCGAGGTAAACAAGTTTTTTTAGTTCAATTGTTAATGTGTGTGCTTTCGTGATTTTCAAAAATTCGGAAAACTTTCGATGTGCAATGAATATTATCTCAACTTTTTTTTTAACGACGTTCACGAGTTTTTTTTTTGTTTCGTATTGAGTGTAGAATTAATTGAAATTAGGAATGTAAAAGTTTGGAAATATTGACGATGCAGAGCAATCTGGAAATTCGAAATTAATGCTTTTTTCTTTACCTGTCAATGTGTGACATTTCGTGTCTACAAAAATATACTAAAATAACAAAAAATCAATACGTATTAAAATATTACGACCACTGATAAAAATCTTCAAAAGGTTTTCGTCTTGAACTCTTGAAACTGATGAGAATCAAATTTTCACGAAGAGAAATTATCCTTGTATAGAAAGGACACGAAAAAATCGGCTGAATTATGAATAAAAAAAAAAATTCTAAAAATAATCAACACTTTCAAAACCTTCATTTTCAACCTGAGCTCATTATTGAATTGTATTTCTAAAATTCACAAAATCCAAAATATTCAAGTCACTTAATAAATAAAAATAAAAATGATGATTAAAGTAAATGATCGAATCGTTTAAAATGACATTATTGTTGAATGAAAATTCTAGATTCGTGAATTATCCGTTCAGCTGGAATGGGGGAAAAAAAAATTAAATTAAGTGATAAAATGTGTGTGTAATTAATTACAGAAAATTGAATAAAATTAAACGAAGATGTATCGTGTCCTCGTGCTGACGACATTGACTGGAATAGCTCTGGGCGCTGTGATAACACCGGACCAAGAGTTTGCGACGAAAAAAGTACGTCAATTGGAATTAGTCGATGCGCTGGCTAATTCGGAGAACAATCAAGCGATGTATCCGGGTTCGAGCCACTCGACGTTACCAGTACAACAATTTTATCCGACTTATCCTGACCATTCTGGAAAATCTGCAATTGCAGTACCAACGGGTTACGATGGATTTTTAATACCCGTTGCACCGCCAAGACAAACTTGGACTTCGAGTGTTGTCTCAACTCTTGTGCCTTTGACCAGTTACGCTCTTACTTATGGCACTAAAATCGGTGGCTACATTTGGGATTTGTTTCTTCTTCTACTCTTCGGTGCTATTGTAACCACTTCCGTGTGTACATTCACTCCGTTTTGCTCCATCACGTTTCTCGGATTGGGTATCAACAAAAATCAGGCAAGACGATCTTTCGATTCAAATCATTCATTTCCAACTAAAACCACAATATATTTACATCTTCGCTCATTTGAAGCTTTCCTCGTGTTCCATTCACTGGAAATATTTAGTGTTTAAGGATTTGGGGAATTTCTAAATACAAATCTGACCTAAAAATAAAAAAATTCGAAATGAATTGTTTTCTTATTTTTTCAAACATAAAGCACTTTACGAGAATTTATGAAAATTACTGGAAAATTCTTTGGAGTTTGTTGAGTTTCGGAAAAAAATTGCCATTCCAATGTTTTTTGTAGTTTTTTGTAGAAAAATTATTCGTAGATATCGATAAAACAATATTTACGTTTCATTTGAATTAATTTTTCATTTTAAAAAAATGAATTTTCACAAAAAAATAATGTCTCGACTATTAAGAAAAAAAATATTATAGAAAGGGTCTAAACACATTGATAATTCTTTTTTCTTTTCATTATTTATTACACTCATTTGTGTTTTAAGGTCAAAGAGCAAGTTTCGGAACTGGCACGAACGTACATAACGCCAGAAAGCATGAATGCTGCAACACTTTTGGTGAAAAGAGCAATCGAAGAGTACGCCGAGCTTCAGCGTCAACAGCTCGAGGAACAACAGAAACCGAATAATTCGAAAAGCGAGAAGAAACGTCGAAGACGTTGAGGCGATGACTTTTCATTCAAAGAAAAACAAAAAGTAGTCACGCCCCCTCGTGGAACACAGGCGAATATTTAATTATTTATCCGAACCTTCGAAAAACCAGTGTCATGCGTTTCAAAATATTCATTAATTAATCATTTACGTTCAACTTCAATTTTTAATTGTTCAAAAACGTTCGAATTTGACACTTTTTTACAATTAGTTCCTATAATATTTTGTACAAACTTTAATCGCTACATCTGGAATGTTAAAAATTTCGAAACAAATATTCTTCTTTTGTGGACTCAAGTGGACTCAATTGGAAACAATAATAATTATATCAATTAAATTCCTTTCACTCCGATTTTTTCCATGTTCCTTATGTCTCGATGTTACCAGCTCCTTTTTATTGCTGTTGGTCCTGAAAAAAAATCTAGATTTCTAATAAAAAAACACGCAACAAATTAAAAATAATGTGTACTTTATTAATAACCTTCTTACTCCAATTTCTAATGTCCTGAAAGTTTCTCATGCTTTTAAAAAAATATTAGAATCCTAAAAAATATAAATATATAAACCCTAAAAAAAGAATAACTTTAATTGACTATTCAACGACCCCAATATATTTCATGATCGTCAAAAAAAAACCAGGATCTTAAACTAAAGTGCGTATTTCGTGTATTTTGTGATACTAAATACATATCAAAAAATATTTCCATCGAAAACAATTGCATTCAGTATAAAATTTCGTTTTTTTACGTGGTGAAGTTTTGAATCATAACTTTCGAATCGTCTTTTAAGCTTAAAAACTTTATATTCCTTTTAACATTTCCTGAATTTGATAAAATCAAAGTTAAGAAACAACAACAAAAAATCAAACGATGTATCATCGTTTATTTGGTAAACATGTCACAAAAAAAATGATATCATCGTAATATTGACGCCACGTGCATTTAATCTTCAACGAATTAGGGCATATCTGGGATATACTGATATATATTTTTTTCAGCTTCATTTCGTAGGGTTTTTTTTTACTCTCAGTCTGACGACTTTCCTGGGGTTTTCCATGTTCAAAATAGGATATTCATCCAATATATCATCGAGCATAAAAGACGGAGCTGATTCTCTCGCTACAGCGTTCTTCTCCTTCCTCAAACGATGTTGTTTTTTTTTTTAATTTTTTTTTTTTACATAGAACTTCTCCTTCTCCTTTCGAGCATCTCTCTCCGAGTGTATTGTGCGTTAAAACACAACGACAGTCAAGCGTAAAAGCAAACCCAGACACTCGTGTTGATGTATAAACTCAGAAGGCCGGTTTAGAGATTCAACATTGTGTCTGGTATTGGCGAACGCGACGCCTGACTCCGAGCATCTCGTTATTCCTCAGTGATTTTTTTTATTCTTCAACACATCCGATTCGATCGAATATTCGGAAGATTTCAGTTTATTCGCGTGCAATTCTCATTCACGTGAATAAAATATTTTTTTCTCATTCATCCAGTTTTTTTTTTTGGCACGGATATCAACACGTGTTCTGAGAGCCATGAAGAAAACACGTTTATTTGGCAAGTTTTTTAAATCTTTCTTCTCTCGTTAATTTCAAGCTGAATATTTAAAAAAAAATGAATTTTTTTTACCCTCGAATTTACATTTTTTTACTAAATCGATTATCTGCTGAAAAATTTGATTAACTCGTGTACACTGAATTTAGTCAAATTAAAGAGTTTCAAAAAAAGCATTTTTCACGATGATTCAAAAAAATATTTTAAAATATTTATTTCGTTCATTCGTCTCCCGCTTCCAATAAATACGAAAAAGATGACTGACATTTTGTGGAGATCATTTTTTGACGTAATAAAATTCGTATATTCATTCACTTCCACGTTATTTTATAATCCCCGGTCCCTATGAAAATAGTGTTGAAACAGCTAGATTTGTGATGACCCCATATTTATCTATGTATGTGTATAAAAACACGTGGACGTATGTATGTGTAGAGATTTGATCCCACGACCCTGGGCTGTTGGGAGCACCAAAAGTCGAGAAATCTCAGCGAGTAATCATTTCACGTTTCTCTCGATAGTACAAATATATAGTTTTGCTGCAGACATTTCTAGCTATGACGACGTCTTACTTGGGGCATGAATAATTTACGAGTTCTCAAATCTTATTATTCATCTGTACAGTGGTTTATCCACTTTTTTTTTCTTACATCTGTATCCACCTTTTTATTATTCCTTCCAACGTTTATTATTGATCCTAATGCAATTTTTTCGTAACGATGTATTTTATAACGGTGTTGGGTTCAAGGCCAAATACTGCTCCCAGGGTTGATGACCATCGAACGATTGAATTTGCATCATTAAACGATGTTATGAGATAAAGGATACAAAAACAAAAAAACGTCTCGATTAATTAAAATCAAAAGCAAAATTATATCTTTCTCATTATTACTTTGATTTAAAAAAAATCTATTCTTTGATTAAATGTTAAACGTTAATTATTTTGTTAATGAAACCGCTTTCTAATTAATAATTTAATTTGTTTTTTTTTCTAATGAGGATCTCACCAGTTGCTAAAACTATTTTTTTTTACATAATGTCTGATTTTTATTGTACTTTTTTCTTCAAAATTCAATTGTTTGACGTTGATTTTTACTATTATTTTTTTTTTTTTTAACAGAATGGGAAATTTTAATTGTGGCGTTTGGAGTTTTAATTTTTGGGTGTCAAGCAACACCTGTTCCAGCAACAACGAAGAATGCCACAAAAGATGCTGTGCCCCCCAACGTCGATATTACTCCTGAAGACACGAATATTTTCGTACCCTATCAGGGAGAAAGGTTCAGCGTTTTCGACTGGAATATATTCAAAGTAAAAATAATTTTTTGAAAAAAATTTAATAAATATGACAATGATTCATAACTTTACGTTATTTTTCTTTGCCATTTCTTTTTATTATTTTACAGCTAATGGCTAATAAGTATCAGGGGAATCTTGTGATATCACCACTCTCCGTTAAATTAGCACTCGTTTTACTTTACGAAGGAGCTCAGGACGAAACAGCTCATCAGCTTGCTGGTGTCATGAATTTGCCTGTTGGACGATGGGCCACTCGCGATAAATTTGCCGTTATTTTACGATCTCTGAAGGTTTGAATTTTTTAAATATTTCATACGAGCTTTAAAGAAAATTCTTTTTAAATTTACAGAAATTTTGAACATTCTTCAATTTTCTATTCGTGTCAAAATCAATTAAAAACTGAAAAATTGGAACTAAATTAAATTGACTTTTTTTTAAATTAATTAAATTCAAATATTCATTAATTTTGAATTCATTAAATTTAATTAAATTAAGTTTCCAAATTATTAACTAAAAATTTAACACCATTTTTGTAAATTCTCTCTATCAGTTGGGATAAAAAATTTCTTTTTAATTTTGAAGGAATTGATATTGAAATGGCCTTTAAAAATGTTTCCAAGTAATTTACATCGATCTGGTTCAAAATTTCTTTTTCATTTAATTCAAAAATCACCATTTTATGGATCGTAACAATAATTTGACTTATTTGAAAAACATTTTTAGCCCGTGTTCGACGAGTACGAACTGGACATTGGAACACGAATGTTTTTAAACTCTGGCGTAGACTTAAAGCAAAGTTTTGCCGCAACCGTAAAAAGTTTTTACGGCACCGATGTCGTACCGACGAATTTTACAAATTCAAACGCCGCCGTTGCCAGTATTAATAATTGGGTCAGTAACGTGACGCACATGAATGTACAAAAAATGATCGAAGAGAGTGAGTTTCACGTAATTAATTTGATTTTTTGATTTACAATTTAATATGACCGCGCGCTAAAAATTATAATTCTTTTTTAAATCAATTATTTCAGGCGACAGTCTCAAGGATTCTGTGATGCTGATAATAAATGCCCTTTACTTCAAGGGTTCTTGGCACAAAAATCCCTTTTCAGCGAACGACACAAAAGTTGGAAAATTCTATAAAACGGAAACCGAGAAAATCGACGTTCCATTCATGAAAACCGAAGGCACTTTTTATTTCACTGAGTCTGTCGAGCTTGATGCTAAAATTCTTCGTTTGCCTTACGTCGTGAGTGTGACAAAAAATTCAATTTGTTTCTATTTAAACAGAACAAAATGTTGGATGTGAGAGTTGATTCTAATGTTTTCCTTTGTTTCTTAATTACAGGGTCACAAATTGTCAATGTACTTGGTCTTGCCAAGGACTCGAACAGGATTGGACGAACTCGTTAAAAACATAAATCCGTTTGTTTTGACTCGGCACGTTTGGCTTATGCAAGAATTGCCTGTCGAAGTTCAAATCCCCAAATTCAAATTTGACTTTACCAGCCATTTGGTCGATACTTTACGCGAAGTGAGTGAACAACGATTTACGATCGAAAGAATTTATCAAAATTCAAAAAATAACAACGATTTCAGGCCAAAGAAAAAAAAATTGAATTATTCTTGAAAAATAAACGTGAATAAATCTGAGGATAAAGATAAAAAAATTCATAATTAACGTTAATGATCTAAACATATGATTTTTTTATAATTGTGAGATAAAAATGAATTGAGCCTTTGATTTCAATGACGTAACAAAAGGACTGATTCAATTTCGTGACAAAACTGACAATTCTTTTGTTTCCTCCACATTAAGATGGGGATTCGAGATATATTTGAAAATTCTGCAAGTCTGAATGGAATTGCTCGTGCAAAGCGACATTCACCCTCACTCGTTGTTTCGGATGTGGTCCAAAAGGCCGGAATTGAAGTGAACGAAAGAGGAACCACGGCGTATGCTGTTACCGGTTAGTTCAATTGATTTTATCATAAAATAATTATTTTTTAAACTAATAAATTAACCACCTCGATACAGTTGAAATGATTTAAGTTGATGAAGGAATATTTCTATTTGATACAAACATTTTATTTGCAAAATAACAACCTCGAAGGTGACCTTGAAATCTAAAACGAGAGAAAAAAACGTCGTTTCTAATTATTTTTCCTCAATTTTCATAAAAATTTCATTTAAATAAAGTTCTATAGGTTTTTTTTTTTTTAGAAACAAGATAAAAAATGTAAATATATTACCAGGCTAACAAAAGCGTAATGATTTTTGTCGCAATATTCAGAAATCGAGATCGGCAACAAAATGGGAGAGCAAACATTTATCGCTGATCATCCATTCTTGTTTTTCATCGAGGACGAAATAACCGGTACAATATTATACATGGGAAGACTGTCGAATCCGTTGGATACAACAGGAAGTACGGAAACGCCATCATTCGTAAATCGTTTTAGCGAAGAAACCAGCGAATCGACGTTACCAGGTTAAGCAACAAAATTTATTGTTTTCCCACGAATTTGATAATCTTTCAAAAATGAAATATGCAAAATTGAAAACAGTTATTAATTCGTTATATGCTATCAATTACTTCGTAATAAAGTTTTAATTGTTGAATGTGAGCTTGGCATGTTTAAAAAAAAAATTATTTAACGAGTGGGAATTCTCGGTACTTTGATAAACGACCAACATTTTTCATTCACTTCACGAATCATCAAATTTCAAACATAAAATATAAAAAACAAAAGCCCCCGACTAATTAATTTCTTTTTTTTCGCCTCATCGATCATACGAACTCTTCGTCATACTCAATAATTACGTAATGATATAGTGTGAGCCAAAAAAAAAGTAGAAAATAATGTTGAGAGAAATCCCGTATCTCGCACAGGAGAAACTTTCGCAGACGTTTTAGTTTCCATCTCGAAGCTGAGGAAGCAAATAAATAAGTGCAAAATAGGAAAAAAATTCGTTGAAAAAATATAATGTCTGACAAATTTTAGGGATTTTTCGTGACCCTGTTTGACGTTGTTTACAAATAATATTTTTTCGCGACAATTCACACCTACGAAGACCGTGTTTTTTTTTTCAATGAGATATTTGAGCATGATTAATTTAATAAGAAGCGTGAAATATGAGTAGAGTGTGAAAAGTGGGGGATCAGGAGAGACCCCAACAGCCGTTACACCGGTCGAGAATCGTCAATTTGCTTCGAGCCTCGATCGTCTACACACATAAAATTATTTTCAATTTCTCTTCGACCAAATAAATTCGTAAATCCTATTGCGATAATTGTGACTAAACATTGCTGGATATTAAGAAATTCGTTTTATTATTTTAATCGAGTGTTGAGAAGTTACTCGATTCTTATAATTATTTGTGATTCATTGACGAGACAAAAATGTGGATTCTTTTGTCGATGCTCGTTTGTCATGTATCTGCTGGTACGTTAGAAATTGATTTACGTTGTGATCAACGTTTCTTATGGCTTGAATCACTTTTGTATTGATTGCGCATGCTGGGCTTCGCTATTTTTATAGAAAAAAAAAACGATTATCGTAATTATTATTGGATTTTAATAATCATTTTTTTGAATATTAATACGTTTTTTTTTATTAGTGTTGTGATTGTTGGTTCGAATGATTGATGGCATTTGGATTTGAGTGGTCAGTGAATAGACGGGAATTTTTTTTTTTCATTGAAGACTAATCTTCGAAATAATGATCGTTAATTAACGAGAAAACTTTTATAACTGTAGTCGCTGTTGTGTGCAATAATTGGTGGCATTGAAAAGTGATCGATGATTTTTTTTTTGTAGTGAGAGAATAAAATAATAATATTATCCCTGTCAGGGCTGTTTTGTTCTAAGTTTAATTTATTTAACGTGAAAATTTCATTAGCGTAAATGACGAAATAAATTCGTAGAATATGAGCATCGCTCGAAAGGTGTGTTGTCAGAATCAAGAGTCTGGACAGTGCAGAACGTTGTTTGTGTAATGTGGGGAATTTCCCAGTTCACGATAGACTAACGAGGATTAAAGGAAAAAAAAAAAAAAAAAAAAAAAACTTGTTTCGGTGTTCTGCTTCGTTCTAACCGTGTGCTGTAAAGTTTGAACGACCTTCGATACGTTTCTCTAAAAAAAAAAGGATCGTAATAGAATTGAAAGTTGACCTTTGAAAACAAAAAAAAAATTCTCATCGCTAACGTTTGTGTTTAATTGTTTGTTTTCTTTTGTTTTATTTTTTAGTGAATCAACATCCAAGCCCGAGCACAGAACGCGATAATTTCTTCAATGTTGAGCTGTTGCAGGTAAAGAAAAAATAAAAATAAATTGTTTAATCATTAATAGAGAGTTTGCTGATTTTGAGATGAAAATTTCTAAATTATTTGGGTCTTTTTAACAGGCTGTTAACGAAGACACCAACGGAAATGTCATCGTTTCACCGTTGAGTGTAAAAGTAGCCTTAACGGCACTCGTCGAAGGAACCGGTGGCAGAACTCGCCAGGAACTCTTGTCGACCTTGAGGCTACCGATGGAGATTTCGGAAATGAGAGAAGCTGCCAGACGTGCTCTGATACCTTTTCACGTAATTCTTTGCTTTTTTCATTCATTCAAAATTTTTTACATAGCGAAAAAACAAGGGAATTCCTTACAGTCATGATTGATGGAAAAACTCAAAATCAATCCAAGGTACACAGCTGATTTATGAGTCAACTTAAAAAAAGGAGAAGTTACGATTTTATTGCGATTTTAACATGTTTTTTTATTATTTTAGAAAAAATTTCCTACTTCTTTTGTTTTGTTTACTTTTTATATTCCTGCATTTACATTTTCGGGTTTTTACAAACTCATTCCATCATTTTGCTCCCCATGATATACTAATTTATTAAGTCCTATGAGACCCTGAGGATTCTTTCCTTTCTATCACTCAATAAATTTGCACAAGGGACTAATGCAACTTAGAAAAATCTATGCTGATACAGTCCAACTGTATTTCAACTGACATTCAGTTGGTTAATTCCATCAGAAACCCATAAAAATTGGCTCTTACTAGAAAAAAAATCGATGGGTGAGTCAGTGCATAGGTAAACGGTCACCCATCCAAGTATTTACCCTGTCAATTACGTTCAAATTTTAATTTTCTATTTTTTTAGTCAAATGAATAAACGCGATCGAATTCGTCCAAAAAAAATTGCAAAGAGACGAAAATTATATGAACGAATTACTTTTTGTTTTTTGTTTTTCTCTTCATTTCTTTTTAATTAACTGAAGACAATAATTTCAGGACTCGAAGACGGGGACAGAAGTAAATCTGGCAACGAGAGTTTGGACAGCGAAAGGACATAAAGTTTCTGTCAATTACAACAATGCTTTGCAAAGTTTTTACGGAGGCGATATTCGATCAGTCGATTTTAGAGATGCAACTTCATCGGCTAACGCTATCAACGAATGGGTACGACTCGCGACGAGAAATAACATTCGATCTCTGATCGAACCAGGTAAAAAAATATTCGTTAAAACTTTTATCTCTGTTTTCATATCCAATTTTCTATGATTTTTAATTAATAAGAAAGCTGAACCGAAACTTAGCAGATTTTTGTAGTTTGTGAACCCTTCCCGATTGTAAGAATTCAAGTACTTTCGAGAAAACAAAGAAACAATTTTTTTTTTTCTTGATTTTTGCGGTTCACTCGTTCGTTCGTTCGAGAGCCTATCAAAATATTGAAAAATATTGTCATTTGTCGTAGTCATCGAAGACTCTCAATCGTGAATATTTGATTAGTCGAAATGTCACTTTCTAGAAATTTAGCTCTTTTTGTTTCTTTTTATAAATTTGAAATTTTGGTTACAGTCGAATATCTTCCGAATAATTGCCATTTGGCATGAATTGAAATAGTCAAAATAATTGTTGATTATTAAAAATATATATTTCAAAAAAATTCATCGGTTTTACTTGGTTTTTGAAAAATAGTTCATTATTTTTCTTATCGATTCTATTCTTTTGTAACTCGATTCGATAAATCATTTCGAATTTGTTAAAGTTTTATCAATTTTTTGTACTTTTTCAAGGTTCTCTGAGCATGGACACGATGCTTTTATTGACCTCAGCCATTCACTTCAAAGGTCGTTGGCTCAAAGCTTTTGACGAGAGTGCAACAATTTCACGTTGTTTCAAAATACCGGACGTCGGTTGTAAAAATGTACCGATGATGGAAAATGTCGCTCAATATAAATATGCAACGATGCCGTCTCTACAGGCCGAAGTAGTCGAGCTTCCATACGCGGTAAATTTTTTATTTTTTATTTACGATTTTAAGAAACGAAAATATACCAATAATGAGAAAGAAAAAAAATTGAATGAAAAGAATTTCGAACGTTTCACAATCGTGTTCGATTTTTTTCGTCAATTTTTTACCATGAAAATAATTAAAATTTATTGAAAAAACTATTTATTCAAAAGATGAGAAAATATCGTTCGGAATAAAAAAATAATTTTTAATTTACAGGATGGAAAATTGTCCATGCTCGTATTTCTTCCTTATCACGAGGGTCTTCAACGCCTGGAAACTTTATCAAGAGACATGTCGTACACTCCAATGTCAACGATCCTTTCAACCCTAGTAGATACCGAATTGCTCGTCGGTCTTCCGAAATTTAGTATCAACAGCAAATTCGATCTACGACCTGCGCTCGAGAGTGTAAGTTTCTCGCAAAAATTACGTTTTATCATTTTTATTATCGATTTATATTCGTTTTCATCTTTTTATACGCGAAAATCAATTGGAATTCACTCGTAATTTTATGTCAGAGTCTTTCTTGAATGATTTCGATTATTTTGACACTTAATATTGAAAATCATTAGTTAAGCAATACAAAGCACGTCTGAGTTTTTGAAATTTACGATATTCTCATAATTCTTTGAACAGATGGGAATTAAAGATCTTTTCGATCTGAGCGCAAATCTTTCTGGTATTGTGCCAAAAAGTAATGTTCGAGTGGGTAGTGTACTGCACGACGCGAAGATCGAAGTAAACGAGGTTGGAACAGTCGCTGCAGCAGCAACAGGTAAAAATTACGAAAACTAAGAACGAAGATTTGGTTATTTTTCCAATTTTTTCGATGGACAAATTTCGATCATAAATTATTGTTTTTAATGTTTAATTTTTAGCTATTTCAGTCGTACCTCTGATGGGCACTAGTTTTGAGTATTTCCGCATCGATCGTCCATTCCTCTTTACGATCGTAGATCGTCCGTCCTCCACGATACTCTTCGCTGGTCGTGTTGTAGACCTTTGAGTGGCCGCCACACCGAAATCGGATTCTTAATTCACTTTTTTTTCCGATAATGAGGACAACGAATTTCTTCGTTGAATAATAAAAGTCAGACGTCGAAAAATTCAAACTACTTCGTCTTCGCAAACCACAAGATTCATCACAAGTATTCAAAGATAAAGCCGAAAATCGAGGGCTTGGAATAAGGATGGTTGTTGCGTTGGATTTGCAGAAAGATTGTACATGATTTTTTACGAAATATTCATAATTGTAAACTCTTGTGATAAAATAAAAAAGACACAAACATTTCTCAGCTTTCACTTGTTTTGTTTACGAGTATTGTCATTATTCTAGTCGTCATTTATCGTTAATCGTTGAATTTATTGCAAAATTACGAAACGAAAACTGTCTGTTTATCAACAAACGTTCCAGAGAGTAATGACTATTTTCCTCGACATTCTGAATGATTTTATAACTCCAGAGAAACTTGTAGGACGGATGAATCCATAAAGCAATCTTTTTCGCGCAACAATATCTTATAGGATAATTAATTCCTTTTCTGAAAACGGAATCAGTTCTCAGTACGCGATGAGGAAAATATAATGATAACCAAGAGAATTCGGAGAATTTGCCGCCAACCGACATGATGTAGAGAAACCTACACAGACTTGCGTCAACCTTGCGTTTTATGGGTTCCGCACCTAGCGGCGATTCTGCGAATGAAAATTCATCCCCACTACAATTGTCTCAATTCTGTACCACGTGCGCGGTTCGCGGTGTGTGAGCAAGATGTACGACAGTGAAGTTTCAACAACACCTTTAAGCTAATTGTTTGCAATAATATTTTTCCCGTTTAACAGAAAGTCGCCGAATTACCAAAACTTTTCCTGGAAATAGTGCCAATCAAAATCAAAAGGTTGCTCGGATGCGAAAATGTATAAACATAACCTATAAAATTTGTTCTTGGAGCACTGCAGAGAAAACTCTCCAACTTCGAGAGAAAAGGGCATCAACAAACAGTTTTTATTAATTCTCGAATAACAACAGCCAATAATGGAAGAAATGTTAAAAGATAAGCGTTTCGCGCATATTGCGAAAGATCCTAAATTCCGAAGGATCCCAAAAAGCGAGCGCAAGGTAAAAATCGATAAAAGATTTCGTTCCATGTTCGAGGATAAAAAGTTTACAGTAAAATATACAATAGACAAAAGGGGAAGACCGATAAATCAGTCGTCAACGGAAAATCTGAGAAAATATTATGATTTATCGAGCAGCGACGACGAAGATACGGAGGAAAAATTGAAGAAAGATAAAAAAGCTACTAAAAAAGTGAAAGGCGATAAAAAAGTTATTAGCGAATCTAAAAAATCCAAAAAAGTTAATCAAGTGGACGAGAAAGTTTCAGAGGATTCTGAAGCTTCAAATTCTGACGAAGCGGAAGATTCAACTATTGATAAAGACGAGTTGGATGAAAATGAACAACAGCTATTTGTCAAGGATAAAAGTGAGAAGAACAAAATCGACAAGAACATTAAACAAAAATTGAGAGATTTGACCATCGATTACGCACGTGGTGAAGGCGTTTTGCTCACCGACAGTTCATCCGATGACGAAACTTCAGAGAACGAGGATGGTAAGAGCCCCCAAAGTTCTTTGATTTATTTAAATTAAGAAATCCGTCTATTTCCTTCCATTTTTAAAAGAAAACAAAAATTGGAAATTTCCCATGAACTAATTTACTGATTTACACTAAAAATCACTAAAAATGCTCAATTTTTTTCTTGCCACAGATGATGAAGATGAAATCGAGCATGACTGGGGTGAACTGGACAAAGAAGCAGGCACAACGGACGAGATAACTTATCGTTTGGCCGCTTGCAACATGGACTGGGATAGAATACGAGCAGTAGATCTCATGGTCCTTTTTAATTCCTTTTTGCCTCCAGGAGGTTTAATTAAATCAGTGACGGTAAATACATTTATGTGGTCGTATATTCTATTTCATCGATCTTGAAATCTTAAAATCCAAAGAAAAAGAAAAAAAAAGCAACTGTCACGGTTTTTCATTCAACGATGAATCACTGCTTTACAGATTTATCCTTCTGACTTTGGACTACAGAGGATGAAAGAAGAGGAAGTCAGAGGTCCCATAGAGCTGGTGGATTCTGATAAGAAAAGGAAAGATTCTGAGTCCGAAGACGAATCTGAGGTACAAATTGCCCTTTTATTCTAAAAAAGACCGACTTCTGAATTTTTTTCTTTGCCTTTGATAAATTCAAATGTTTTCATTCCAGAATGAAGAAGGTTCCGAATATCACATGGAAAAAATGCGACAGTACCAACTCAACAGATTGAAATATTATTACGCCGTTCTGGAGTGCGATTCACCGGAAACGGCAAATAAAATTTATACGGAATGTGATGGCATCGAGTATGAATCAACGTCCACGAAACTCGATCTTCGTTTTATTCCTGATGATATGGAATTCGAACACGTAAGATTTTTACCGCAAAATTTACAGTTAACATTTTTTTTTCAACTTATCATTTCTATTTACTTCGCATATATCAACATTTATGATTGTTGGGTTTTTTTGACATTTGGTTTTTATAGGAGCCAAGAGAAGTGTGCGATAAATTGCCTGACCTATCAAAATACAAACCCAGGCAGTTTACGACAACGGCTCTGCAACAAGTGAAGGTGGAATTAACGTGGGACGAGACTAATCCAGAAAGAAAGGAAATTGCCCAAAAAATAAACACAGGGAAGCTCGATGAGATCAATGAGAACGACATCCAAGCTTATTTGGCAAGTGGAACGAGCGACGAGGAATCAGGTTTTTCAAATTTTTCATTTAATTCGATTTTCTCCATTTCTCTGTTTTCACTCATTGAAAATTTATAAATTATTGCATTTTTCAATAGAAGACGATCAAAATGATGATAAAAAAGGTGATTCTGAGGATGACTCTACAACCCCTAAAAACCCGATCGACAAATACAAGCTTTTATTAAAATCGATCGAAGATCAGGAGGAAGCTAAGAAAAAAGGCGAAGTGGAGCTCGAATTTACTTGGGGACTGGGTTCTAAGGAAAAAACTGAGAAAATGGTGAAGGAGAGAATGAACAAGGCCGAGACTTTGACGCCGTTCGAACAGTATCTGGAAAAACGTCGAGAAAAGAAAAAAGCGAAGCGAGACGAGCGAAAGAAATTGCGAGAACAGAACGAGGATGGAGAAGAGCCGGACAGCGACGACTCGGTGCCTTCTGATGTCGACATGAACGATCCTTATTTCGCGGAAGAAATGAAAAATATGAAATCGAAGGATAAGACGAAAAAGAAGAAGAAAGTTCGAGCGAGTGAAAATAATTCGTCCGAGGAAGAAGACGAAACTCGAAGAAAGGCTGAACTTGAATTGCTCTTGTTGGACAAAGACGATGACGATGGGAAACGACATTTCAACATCAAGAAAATCGAGGAAGAAGCCACTTTATCAAAATCCAAGAAGAAACGTCTCGTCAAGAAAAAGAAAAAGAACGACGAAGAGAAAACAATCGAAGATGATTTTCAAGTCGATGTTGCTGATCCAAGATTCGCTGCTATTTACTCGTCTCATCATTACAACATTGATCCTGCCGATCCCCATTATCGTAAAACCAAAGGAACAGAAGCTCTTATTTCAGAAAAATTAAAACGAAGAGCCGATACGAATATTATGGAGGTGAGAATTTTAAACCCTACGAACTCGTTTTGTAAATATTGTCCAAATTTAAATGTATCTTTTAAATTGTACTTTTTTAGGAATCACCGAGGACAAAACAGACAAAGAAAGATGGAAAAATGAGTGCCGATCTCGCTGCCCTGGTCAAGTCGGTCAAGAGAAACACGAAAAATATTTCTATGCCAATAAAATGATGTCAATACGATTTTTGGACAAATCCCTTTTTCTTTTTTGTTTAACCATGTACGCCCATCCATCGCCAACCAAAAATTCTATCAGATTTCGATACTTGGCAGTTTCATGCAAAACTTCTCAGAATTATCACATTTTTTGCACTCTACAAAAAATCGATTTTTGACCATAACAATTATAGAATGTTTCTTTGGTGTCGACAACCAAATAATGTTTTTCGTTTTTCTGTTGTTTTTCCGAGAATAGTCCGTATGTTTCAAGCAATTCTAACGGACGAACTCCTGAAAAAAATTCTCTATAAATTCAGTGTGTCGATTTTTTTAAACTTCATCTTGCGACCGATTGCGGCAAAAATATTCTATGAATAAGTAGCTTTAAAAAAATTGACGACCTTGGTAAGCCGCGCTAGTATGGGAGATAGAATTAACATTAAAAATACCTTAAAAATTACTTCAAAGTTGTGTTGGAAGAGTCACTAGATTGTCTAAATTCAAACAGTATTTACGATGTACGGACGAATTGAAAATTACGTTGACAAACAATCGAATGAATTTCATTCGATTGTTTGTCAACGTAATTTATAAAAATTATGACTTTATGAAGTTATTATTTTATGATAATAAGAATTTAATCCATTTTTTCAATTTGATTCTATAAAATTATTGATACTTTTATATTCAGAAAACGTCCTAGGTTTGTATAGTTATTTTTTTCATTGAGGATAAAAAAGAATTCTACTTATACTATTGTATATTTCGTACCGTAAAATTCATCAGCATCGACGAACGTTGAAGCGTAGAGCTTTGAATTAATCAACCGATGCTTAGAGCGTTCTCTCCATGCGTCGCCGGCCGGCGTCCGACCGATACTGAGTAGCGTTATCACGCTCTCCCGCTCACCCTAGCGTCCCGCGCCCGCCCCACCAGTTGCAGTCCCCACTTCTCCCCTCTCGACGCGCCGGCACGGCGAACGTTCCCCCACTATGCAGCACGCACACGGGACTCACGGGAGCGCGTAGAAGTGAACGGTGAACAAACAATACCCAAAGCATACCACACAAGTTTACTTCGAACTCTTGAATGGATTTCAATATACCGAAAAATAAATTCATCAAATAATGATTTTCGTTTCATCATTCGGCAAATATGCTCGATAGTAAAATTTAGCAGTTGCACGAGCGGAGGGTCGATAACTGAAAAGTAGATACTCGTTGTTCTCGGACACGCTTGACATTTAAAGAAAAAGAAGGGTAACACGTGTAACTCTTTGTTTTCCTCAAAATATCAAGCGTGTCCAAGAAAAACGTGTCTCTACTTTGTTACCGACCGCGAGACTGACAGATCTTCGTATCTGGGGATTGATAAAATTAATTAGAATAAGGCATTTTGAGCATAAATAAATAAAGCGTATAATTCGCTTCTACTTCCGGATGCTTTAAAAAATATTCATTTATTAGGTTTTTGGAGTATACTTTGTATTTTCACTCGCATGTACAAACTTTCCAATCCATCGGCGGTAAAGTAACCGACATGAATAACGAGAACGTAATTCGCGAGTAAACTCACAACTACAAGCGCAAACGTGAAACAAGTCGAAGCTTTTCCGTTTTCGTAAATATGTATAACCTGAGAACACGGATGTAACAGGGCGTCGGTTACGGTAGGGTAGGAATACACACGAGGAAGAAAGCGAATGTTCGGAGTGTTAGAAAGAAAGAAGTAATTCGTTAAATTGAAGTGAAATATTATTAGAAATAATGGCGACAACGGGACAATTACGAAATCCAAGACAAGACGATGTCATCGAGTGTTTTTTATATCCAAAATTTTGCTTCACTTCTAATCCCGAAGAAATAACTGAAACTTTACTCACTGATGAGATCAGTAAGTTCATTCAGGTTATTGACAAGTACACAAACGACTATCTCTGGCACAGAGATTCTCTCGTGTTTCGACCCAGGACCAAACAAGCATTGTTGTTGGATAAAGTTTTCGAAGGTTCATCAATCACCGATGGTTAGTTTAACTAAATTTATTTAATTACCGATAAACAATAATAACATCAACAATTAGTATATTTAGGATGACAAGTAATATTTGTTCCTCTAAACTCTTCATTCGGCCCGAACGTGTTTTGAAGTACGTCGTAATTTCATTAATGAATCATTCTAGTTCGAGAAACTGTCATTTTGAAATAAAAATTTTCCTCAATTAATCCATGCTCAAATAATCTTGACAATACTTTAAAAAATGTTATTTATAAATCTATACAACCTAAATGTATGAAACAAAAAGAATCAAACTTCAAAAAATCGAAATTCATTAATTTATTGAATTCAAGATGATTTTACATTTAGAATTTCATTGAATTTAATGATTGTCCATGAATTTTTTATAATCGTAGACCGCTCGATGGTGCCACACATACATTCGACACTGCGTTTCGACGAAGACATAGGGGACGAATGGTTCGTTGTATTTTTAATATTCAAACTGACAGAAAAGTTTGAAGGTCTAGTAGCAAGGATGGTGGATGGAGACGGTGAATTTCTCCTGATAGAAGCGGCGGATGTTTTGCCACCTTGGGCAAGCCCGGAAGCTTGCCAGGATCGAGTTTTTATCAGAAATGGCGAGATTCATGTTGTCCACGACAGAGTTACAAGAGGCAAAACATTGACGGATCTATTGAGAAGCGTTACCGACAAGCCTCACATTTCTGTGTTGTCCGATAAAGTTCAAGCTGCTCTAAGGAAACGTATTTCTGTCTATCCGGATGAAATACAAAAGAGGAGACACAAGGCACGTGCTTTTTTGCCTGAAAAAGCTGCTTCCATTCTCGCACAAGAACCAGGATTAATCGCATTCGCCATTAGGAGCATCGTTAATTCCGATCCACTCGAAAGAAAGGTGAAAATCTATTACAAGTTAATTTTCATCATTTCAAAAAATCAATAACAACAAGTCTGTTCGTAATTTTCGAAATTGAATTGCAGGCAATCTTGTTGCTTTTCTTTACGAATTCTTTGCTTCACATATTTCGTAAGCAATTTCACAATTCAATCAATTCTGACTATCAATTACTCTTACTAAGAATATTGGGGAATCATAAATTCTATGTCAATCTATGAAACTATTTTTATTGCATCTGTGTCATAAAATGATGGTAAAAATGTAATTCGAGCAAAGTAATTGTATTATTTTTATATTTATCAGTCAAAAATTCCGATGACCATTTTTTTGTTCCATTATTTTTAATTAATTTATTGAACTACTATTCAAAAATATACACAATGCACAATGCGATTAATAATACAATGCTATTGATTAAGGAATCAAAATAATTGCAACGGTAAATGTATTTTTTCCAAAAAAATCGCTTTCTAATTTATTGAATTAATTTGATGATAAAAATTCGTCTCGGGAATAAAGACGGAGAAAAATATACGTTTGAATGATTCCAGTTCGAGAGTTTGGATTTATATCAATGATGAAATTTGCATTGTTCCACAGGTTTGTCGAGCCATGCGATATTTTCCACCGGAGCAACGTACAATGGTAAATGTTAAAATGACGCGTTGTCTATACGCAATGGCAACGCATTGTCGTTATACAGGAGATCCGAGAACCGGGTGGAATTTTCCACCCACAAACAGTCCGAAATACAATGCCCACTTGTTGGGCATAAAAATAGCTTGTGGCCTGGAAATGTTGGTAGCAAGAGCTAATGAAGAACGCAGACGCAAGGGCGGAGAGGCGAACGGCGAGGAAAAACCGCGTACTAACGAGCAAGCTTGGACGACTTTTTCGCGACGTCTCGAGCTGAGCGGATACTTCAGAGGTCTTCTCGAGGGTAGTCAAGAGCGGGAAAAACTTGTGTCCATCGCTAAGGAGTATTTCGAGTCACAACTTGGTTCAGCAAAATATAGAAATGACGATGACGAGAGCGAGGCCGAGAGAATTCTCAAAGCGTGGCAAAATGTTCAAACTAATGATTTTGAAATGCACGGTAATTTTACAATGCTTTTTCGTCCTTTTAGGTCTCATTGTAAAATCTCTAACGCATTGTTTCTTTTTTTTCTTTGCAGCTCAGGATGAAGCCTCGTTAAGTCCTCCCGACAACGATAGTTGGTTGAACGTTGATCCTGCTCAGTTGGAAGCAATGTTGGGACAACACTGGAATATAGGAGACAAAAAATCCGAGCCTAATCAATCTGCCACTCTCCGGGAAAAGGTTCAAGCTTTCTTAAATCAATCGAGCGACGTCGATGGCGTACAATTTCTTGGGTATGAACAAAAAATACTCTATTTTCATGCATTAATAGAAATAATGTCACGGGGCTCATAAACACAAAATCGCCAGCCAATTATTGTATTCCATCAGAATAACTCTCCGTTATCGCAAACTAAAAACACTTTATGCTGAAGAGAAGTCTTTTTTCACCCAGTTGTAGGATTTACGTTTGGAAAAATAGATCGAAAGGGTCGGGGGTTAAGAAAAAACAATGTAATATCTCACAAACGACGAGCTTTTTTTTTTCAGACTCGTGTTAAATCGTTAAGAATCGAGATTCTGATGGAATACAGTTTAAGGCGGATCCCTCAATTTGAATGACCTCCAAAACTCACAATTTCAATTTGTCTTTAGGGAACAATCTTGCGACGACGAAGCGCGTCACGATCACGAAGACGGAGGCCGTATAGATTTCGATACCGACGTGTTTGACAGTACACTACGCGACATATTGGATTTGGTAGTGCCAGGAGGTGATGGCGAGTTTGACGGCAGCTCGGAAGGATCTTTGGGTGGTGACGATGACGACAGAGGTGGAGAAATGGATAAATATATGCGACTATTGGGTTCGGAGCTGCAAATGAAAATGGAAAAGGACGAGAAGATTGTGCAGACAAATTGTAATGATCCGATCGAAGCGAATTTGATAGAGAGTGTACAAGAGGAAGAAGGCGGAGCTGGACCAGCTGGTAACATAATAGGCGGTCCAGTGCGAAGACTCATGCACTTACAGCTTCAATCACCGACGAATTGCGTGCCTCCAGATTTACAAAGCTAATATAGTTTTACGAATAATCGCTTTCGTCTCAACATTATCAACGTCGTTAAGACGGCTATTTATATAAACGCGAAGACTATCAAAGTCTCCCTCCCGTTGCACAATGCGTAACGCTAAAAAAAAAAAAAGAAGAAAAAAAAAACAATTTTACACCGCCCAATCTCGTAAAGGCGTCATTCCAGGAGTGTCGAAGAAACGAAACGATTTGAAGCATAAAAAAGGATTCCATCACGAACAAAAGGAAAGAAAAACACACAGAAAAGAATCGAATCATATCATAAACATGAAACGTTAAATGCTTAGTACTTAACACTTGATCTTCCGCACTCAACGAAACTCGAAAGTCTTCGTACTGCCCTCACCAAACGACGTACGATAAATAATATTAAAAAAAGAACCAGCTTGCATTTGCTCACACGACGATAACGTACCCTTAAGGAAACGTGCTATTAATTAATGTAAGGCTCAAATCAAAAAAAGGACCCGTTGTACTTTATTATTTCAAATTGTTCTATTTCGCGTTGTTTTTTTTTTTTTTTTTTTTTTTTTTACATGGTTTGTATTTTTTTCTTTACGTAAGTTTTTTCTTAGTTTCTTTTTGTAAATAACGACGATGAAAATGAATATAAAACGGATATTAGAAAGGAGTTGATGATTCGCGCTTAGCGCTGTCATCTCTCCGAGCTATTTCAATTTCTGCAATTAAAATGCACTTAAAAAAAAAAAAAAGACAAAAAAAAGGAACAATCATTCGCACAATTCGACAGTTTAACTCTCTTTTCCTCGTTTTACGTTCCATGTAGAATTCACGAGGAGCGTAAAACACGTGGTGTGCTACCTCTCAAGTGTAGTGGATGGTTATTTCAAAAATCGTTTGAACCATTTCGGTGCTTGATTCATCGACTCCGACTGAGTTGTCGAGCTACTTCTGCTTGGACCTGGCATGGGCTCGACCATTCTTGGTTCTTCCTTCGTTACATGGCTCGTTACATCCATCGGCTTGGGAGGGTCGTCGATATTAGGATCTTCAGGAGTTGTACGAGTCACAGCGATTCTTAAACACAAGAAATTCAAAAATTGCATCATCCTCATTCTATTTTTGCAGCTCCCAAAATATGTCTCCATTGATATTTAAACGCAACAATAAAGAAAATTGCCGAATGATTTCAAGAAACAATTAACTGCCCGAGGCTCTGCCGCTGCCACGAAAACGCATCGGTTTTGTCATTTTTTTCCAGAGATATTCAGAAAAATGTATTTCTGTGAAAAACTATTCGACGATAAAACCATTGCTTATTTCTATAAATAAAAATATTAAAAATTTATGGAAATATTTTTTTTTCCATTTTTACGGGCTTAATCGGGAAATACGCTTTGCCAATTGGATTCTTGCAGTTATTTTTATCTTCGCATGATTCAATAATTACCTAGATTTAATTGCTTCAACGCCAGCGGCACGAGGATCCGTTAACTTTGATTTTAATTCGGGTTTGAGATCCGACTGACCGGAATAATAAATAATCGCAGAAGGCACCAGATTTTCATCGACTAAACGTTTCTGACAAACGAGATCCTTTCTTGGTGGAGTCGTATCTGTAAACCAAAGATAGTCAAACTTTATACGATGTTTTTGTGTTTGCATTGCTTTCCGAGTCTCGATCGAATTATACGATTGTCACGTTTCTTACACAGAACGAATTCACTTTCCGGATTCGACAAATATTCTCTCACGAAATCTTTGATGGCCTCAATGGTTTCCAACGGTCCAAACAATCCTTGGAGTACCATCTGATCTGGGAATTGAATCCTAATTACAGCGCGACGATATTTGTGCAGTTTGTTTAAAGTCGTTTTGTTAGCCTCCAATTCCCGTTGAGCCCCAGTCGCCAATGGCGCTTCTTCAAGCTCTTCACGTTGACGTTTCGCATCTCGTATCAAAGCTTTCGCGTCTTCAACGGTCAGGTCGAAAAAATTATCCGGTAAATCTTCACGTGGCAGTGCTTTTGCGCCTGCTTGATTGAACAACAAAGCGTTTCTCTCTCCCAACTGTGAATTCAACGAAAAGTCATTTACTTCATTTCTTTCCACGTACCAAAAAAAAAACATTCTGCTTATTTTTTAAATCGAAAATCGAAGGATTTGACAATTTTACAAAAATCTGAATATATTCATTCAACCTTTACTTTCTCAAATAGTGTAAAAAATTATTAAATGAACAACGATGTAACTACAGTTTTTCAACAACTATCAAATGTTCACAAATGGTGTTTTTTTTTGTTCATTGCTTACGAATTCCATTTTCAACACCCCAGGCATATCAGCCTTTTTCAAAGATCCACCAATATCATCTTTCTTTGGTATTTTTTCGTCCTTTGGAGTAGGCACTTCGCTCTCAGGTGTCGATTGTCGCATGGGTTGCTCTTCGGGCTTCTCCGGCTCATCTGGTCTTCTTCCAATCACGTGTCCCGGTCCCACGTTCTTGAATTTCGATTTCTCAGTTTTCAGCAACGAGAGAGGATCGCTCATCGCTTTGCTAAGATAATTTTGTACCGTCGACGAAGCTCTTTTCGTCGCGGAGTCGTTCTTTCCAGACTTTTTGTTCTCTTTGGGCGCTGGCTTTGACGCTGCTGGACGATAAACGTGAGCCTGCGATTTAAGGGCTTCAGGATTTCTGTGCATCAGTCGAAGCATGGCTCTTCCACTCGTCAGGCCCAACGTTTTCAAGGTTGTTGCTTCCAAAGTTTCTTTTCCATAAACCTGGCAATTTTTAAATTTTGTTTATTGTTTTCATCAACTCCCGAGAAAAAATATCCAATTTTAGGTAAAGGCAGCGACCGTTCCACGAACGGAGACACAAATAAAAAAAACTTTTTGAAACTACTTCTCATTTCTTGTTATATTTTTAAATTCCCCATCTGTCAACGGTCTGATTATCCGACGGAGAATCTTTTATTCAAAACAGGATTTCTGATCAAAACTTTACTGAGTTTTTGACTGAAAAATATGAGTAATTTGTTCTTAAAATCAATGTTTTAAGAACTCGCCCAGCGATGGTGAATTTGCCAAGGAATCAGGAATCAGGGAGTTTAAGCATTGTTACTTGTTGGGCAAAACAAATAAATGGTTCCGATTGCATAATAGTCAAGATTCTGGACAAATACTGGGAAAAGGGAAACTTGAAGTTCTTTAAAAACTTAATAAGTGCTTTGTTACTCATTTTAGAAAATATTTTTCGAAATTATCAACTATTAATGTTCCGTTAGTACTTTTTCTTAACATTTATATTTTTTTTGCATTTACCTCCTGATGCATGTAGATCAATATCGCGTTTTCAGTTTCTTGATCGGGACACAAGTTCTCAAGGACTTGAGTGAGGGAAGTAGTCGGAAGAAAATCTCCCATGAGTCTTTCTCCATTTTCCAACTGAAGACCTATCGTGACGTTGGAGACCTCTCGCTCTTTGGCGCACGGCACCATTTCAAGCGTTGCATTGTTGGGGAGTGCAGTGAATCGCAGTATAGCGTTTGTGTCCAAGACTTGATTGAGATGTCTGAACAATTATCTTGTGTTATTATTAATGAATGAATTTCGAAAAGCTTGAGACGACTCGGAATAATTGTAAGGAAAAATACTAACTTGACATCGTATTTCTGAGGATTGTATCCTTGTTTACGACAGACTTCATCCAATACCTGTTTTTAATTCGGGCATGTGTAAACGTGTACATATACGTGTGCATAAATGAAACGTAACGAAGAAATAGAACTGAGAATCGATTGACTCGCCAATGTTCATGAATTAACGTAAATTACAAAAATCCGAACGATTTAATAAAAAGTAATCGCTCACGAAGTATCTAGAATTTTCGCTGTCGTTTATTTACCTGTGAAATAGTCGAGTTCGGGGTGACTTTGACATTTTGTCGACGCCCGTTCGGTGCAAGTACGGTGACACTCCTATTTGCCGCCATGCTAGACTGAAGTCTGCTGCGATTCAAGTTTTTCAGCAACACAAGGCACGGGAGACCTTGAACAGCTGTTTTGTTTTATTTTTTTATTATTTTTTTGTTTTTGTGATGTGAGAAACGACCGAGCGATCGAAGTTGCGACTTTAGTCAGTGGCGCCGCGATACGAGAATCTAAGAGATTCTTAGGTAATTTTGTCATACATTATTGGAGAATAAAATTTGACAAAAAGGGTATAATTTCTCGATTGTATTTTTCAAATATTCCTAAAATTATAAGGATTATTCACATTTCCTAACAAAAGTCACTGGTCAGCAGAAATCTTTCGAATTGGCAATCGACGTTTTTTTGGTTTTTTTGTTCAGTTAGTCATCGTTTGAATCCATCAGCTGACGATGATGTGCTGTAAAGTTCAAAAAGCCCGAAAGCTTCGCGCTACCACCGTAATTTTTTTAATGCGTCGTGTTGGCTTCGTGTAGCGTCAGACACGCGTACATGTGTCGCTAGTAGGATGTAGGAGTTGTGTGAGTTACAACATCAAAATGTCTGCGATCTGTGATGTGTTTACGCTTATAACAGAAGAGCCCGTAAGAAAACAGTGTGCTTGTACATTGAGCCTCGATAAAAATAAAATAACGAACAACTAGCTGTTACAAATGACCATTAAAATGCAAGCGGAATTGTGGCGCTATGGCCGTCTCCTTTAACCGGTACGCCCTTAGCCTGCCAGAATCCGAGAAAAGCGATCTCGTCGATTCTGTTGACAATTCCGCGAGTGCCTGTTCCAATATTCATAATCATTCACGAGATCATTATAATACAACGACGACAATAAATCATACGAAATCTTTGACAGTACCGCTCTGCGTACTTGGCGAAGTTCAATTACGTTTTTTGTGCCCCGAAGACCTTGAGGAAGTCCGAGAACTCTGCGAAGATTGGTTTCCGATAAGTGAGTAACATCAACAACGACGATAATAATAACAACAATAATAATAATACATAAAGTATCTAAAAAAAATCCAATTAAATCGAAACTATTTTATTCTCATAAAATGATGCACATTCTTACGTTATTACGATAACCTGTCATCGTTTGCATCTTCATGTTACAACGAAATTCTTTTGTCTCTCATGACTATAATTTCTATTTAACAAATTCAGCCAACGAAAGTATTCTTTTTCGGTTGCATCAAAAAAATCAACGATTAAATCTGGAAAAAACAATCATTAACACGAAGACCTGTGAAATTTCTGATTTAAAAGCAATTTCAATGACATCCCTACAATGCAAACTCCAATCGGATGATGTAATCCAGTAGAAAATGAATATTAATTTCAAGTTTTACCTCACATCACCTCATGAAGACCAAAAAATACACTTGGCTTTTTTATCATAAAGTAAATACTGATAATTTGCACAGCGTGATAGTTCTGGAATTATGACTTCATAAATTATCCTTTGCTGACATCACACCTGCTGCACAGACACTTCATATAGTTTAAACACCATGACTCATATTTCCTTCATTGGAAAAGATTACTTGAATTTTCAAATAAGTTGGAACATTTGAAAAATACATGAGTAAATAGAAACATAGCAAAACCAAAAAACACACAAGACACAAAAAAACCTTTATTCTAATCGGATGAACTCAATCGGTATGATGAAGAATAGGAAAAAGAAAAAATCATAGCGCAGCTCCACAAAAATTTATTAAAAAATTAACGAATTGTCACGAATACAGCAGTTAACACAATTTTATTTATCATTTAGACAATAAAGAACGAAGAATTGATAGATCTTCTATTTTCAGAATATCCATATGTATGGTACGAAGACATAACGAGCTCTTCGAGATTCTACGCTCTAGCGGCAGTCTTTGGAGGAATGATAATTGGTCTTATAGTGGCAGAGATAAAGCCTTATGCAAAATTGAATAAAGAGGATCGTGGTATTCTGTGTTCGAGCCTTGCGAAGAATTCCCTGATCGGTTACATTCTGAGTTTAGGTGTGCGACGTTCTTACAGAAGAAACGGAATAGCATCGTTACTTTTGGATCAACTCCTTGCGCACGTAACAGCTCCTGAACGTTCGACCGTCAAGGCAGTATTTCTTCATGTTTTATCACGAAACGCACCGGCGATCCTTTTTTACCAAAGACGAAACTTCAGACTGCACAGTTTTTTGCCATATTATTACAATATTGATGGGCGGAGCGAAGATGGCTTCACGTACGTGCTGTACATCAACGAAGGACATCCTCCCTGGGGTATATGGGACTGGATGCATCCGCTCTTTGGGGTTTGGGACTGGATGCGCCACTTTGCCGGAGCAATGGCAAATCTGCGACCGTGCAGAGTGCCGCAATGGATATGGCAACGTCTTCTCTGGGCAGCGACTCTTTTGTCGTATCACAGATGATACACTTCTTAATGTCGTCTGGAATACTCATACTTCAAAATTTATTCCTTTCGACAATGGGTATGAAACTCTTGCGACCGTCGCATCAACGAGATAAAAGCCTCCATTCGCGCAGTATCGAAACTTCCATTTGCCGAACGCAGCAACAAATTTTTATCCATTACCTCATGTTTTTTCTATCCAATTATAAAAATACTCAATCATATATTCGCAGCCGTTGACTGCAAACTTCAACTAGGGTAGAAATTGTGTTGCGTTCCAACGATGGGAAATTTCATACCTATTTATTAATGGATTATTGAGAGAATTCGATTTAGTCGCGATGTCGGAAAGCTTCTCGCACCACATCAGTTTTTTGATGTTCTGTGCGAAAAACTTTAACAGCCAAAAAGTAAATGACTCTTTGGATAATGAATGCAGGAAATTATGTCAGATCTCAACAAGAGCAGGATCGAAATACGTTCGTTTATTCGTTACGTTCATATTCATCTATTGATATTTACCATTATGTAACTCATAAATATATACATATATATAGATGTGTATGAAACTCCAAACCATATACACATATATAAATGTATGAATTTGTTGCATAATTACACACATAGAGAATATATACCATTATTCGATTATAGATGTACATATAATTAATCTAGCTTAATCGGACTGTTTGTAATAAAACAACATGTTATAAATTATTGCCACGACCGCAAATTCTTTGCGTTATTTGTCATCCTCGGAAAAATAGAAAGAGAATTTTTGTTTTTTTTTTCACCAGACATGCGGAACGAATTTGAAACCGCGCTCACAACCTGACGTTGCCAATAAAATATTACTGATAATTCTTTCTCTTTTTGCCTTCGAAAAATCAAGAAATTTTTCTGTTTATCGCCAGGAATCGTTGGTATCATTGAAAAACGTTTGACAGAAGTTTTTTTTTTTTACCATCCGAAAATTTCTGTTCCAGAGCTCTTGTGCGTTTTAATTTATCTGGATAAGAAATGAAAACAATGTTTATACTCAGGTACCCAGATACCACCACGTGTACTATTAAGTACAAGATACTACCACGGTCAGTATTACTACCGTGACGCGACAAACTTATTTTTTAATTGATTATAATTAAAATACGTGCAGGGCTTCTTTTCTGTCAAGGGGAAACCTTGTAGAATTATGAGACAAAAAAAAACATTACCGTTTGGTTGTCGACAGCGTTACAATCGTAGTAAAAGGGTTTTCATCGTGTTTTAAAACGCATCCAAATTTATATGAACGCAAATACTAATATGGCAATGGAAAAACCTATTTTAAAAATGCCTTGAGAAACATTCTACCTAGAATTGAAGAGCTCTTAACGAAATTGCAGCATAGCGTTGGCACCGAAGTAACATTTTCAAGATGAAAATTCCTGTCATTTGGGAGTATCAATATTACTATCGAGTATATTTGCGGAATGATGAAACGAAAATTATTATTTAATGAATTTATTTTTAGATAGATTTATATAAATTGCAGAGTTCAAAGTAAATTTGTTCGGTATCCCTTTGCTATTGTTTGTTTACGTTCTACGCGCTCCCGTGAGTCCCGTGTGCGTGCTGCATAGTGGGGGAACGTTCGCCGTGCCGGCGCGTCGAGAGAGGAGAAGTGGGGACCGCAGCTGGTGGGGCGGGCGCGGGACAGTAGGGTGAGCGGGAGAGCGTGATAACGCTACTCAGTATCGATCGGACGCCGGCCGGCGACGCACGAAGAGAACGCTCTAAGCGTCGGTTGGTTAATTCAAAGCTACGCTTCAACGTTCGTCGATGCTGATGAATTTTACGGAACTAAATATACAATAGTACAAGCAGAATTCTTTTTTATCCTCAGTGAAAAAAAATAACTATACAAACCTAGGGCTTTTTCTGAATATAGAAATATTAATAATTTTATAGAATCAAATTGAAAAAAATGGATTAAACTCTTATTTTCCTAAAATAATAACTCCATAAAGTCATGATTTTTTTAAATTACGATGACAAACAATCGAATGAAATATTGATTCGTCGGTACATCGTAAATACTGTTGCTTCAATTTCGCGAACGAATGGATAGGCCCATACTAATGTGACAGACAGTCTAGTGACCCTTCTGACACAACTTTAAGATTCGAAGAACCTTGCACCGTCGATATTGTAGAGGTACCGCACTTATGCCTCGGCAGTACAACGTTTTAACCAAACCGAAGGTCAAGCGCACATAATTCGTACGTTTAATTTCGATTACGATTTTACCGTACAACGTTCGCTTCATTATCGAAAGACGAAAAAGATGTACGATTCAATCATTTTATTTGATAGAAAGAATTGAGGTAATTATTAACGCCTGGCTGAGTTTAAAGAAAAAATATTGAATCGAGATGTATATTTGTATGCCAATTGATAAATTCCGACCCAAGAGTAAACTAATTATCCGAAGGAGCCACGAATAATGATAACGTATTCATGATAAATGCTGAAAACGGTAATGTTATGATTGTCAGCAAGAAAACAAAATGTTTTGAACAGAATGAAACGTTGCAACTGGAACTGCAATGAGGTGGGATGAGAGGGGAGAGAGCAGATGTTAATTTTCGGAACTGGATCGTTCATGGAAAGACAGGTGATCCGCGGTCGTGGTAGCATTAGAAAACGGTCTCGAAATTTTCCGTTCGCAGGAAAAAAAATAACACGTGCGGATTTAAAAGTTTTTTAATTACAAATATCGCATCTAATAAAATATTCGTCTTGTTTTCAAAACTTCATAACCGCACAATACTTTTCTCTTTTTTGTTGTCCCAAATGCAGTACACAAATTACAAAACTTTTCAAATCTCTGGAAACATCTGTATTCGTCTCCGTTTTCAACGAACTAGATAAATAAAAACATTAACAGATGACGAGACACACAACGCAAGAAAAATGTAAACAAATATTTAAAAACTTGGGAATAACGTATGGTCGTGACGTGTTTTTGTGAACCATTTTGAATGAAAAAAAAAAACGATGCACACAACCGTGAAAAATAAGATGAAAGATTAACGCGCATGCGCAGGCTTCTCAATGTTCTGTCAAAGGCTGTTCGGTGGCGCCACTGTCTCTATTTTTGCGTCCTGTCTGTGTTTACATCGTTACGAAGATGCCGGTCGATGCGATTTGAACCGGCATTTCGGGCAGTATAACCAACAATTTTTTAAGTTTCTAATAAGTGTGCAACTGAACAAATAACCTTTGGGACATAATAATAATAAATAAGTGACAAAAAATACGAGGAGTTAAAAATTGAACAATAATGTGCGAATAAAGTTTTGAAAAAGTCAGTTACGTCATGTAAGGGCGCGCGTGTGTGTGTGTGTGTGGGCAGCATATACGAATGGTGTCACAGTATGGAAGGATGTTCGAAAAGAAAACAATCGTGAAGTGAAAAGGCTACAATGGCCGGTCGTCGAAAAATATTACTGCATCCGCGAAAGGTTGAAAAACTACCAAAAGTCGAAACCCCGGCAACAAGAGCATCGACCAGTCGTACGCCTTATGGGGATGTTGAATCTGTGGTGAATGAAAAAAAAATAACATACGCCCGCGAAAAAAAAATTGTCCCGCCAAAAATGGAGAAACCGTATGATTCGCGAAATTTCTATGCGGGGATTAACAATTTCGATAAACACGGATCAGAAAAATTCGTCGCGTCAACAAGTAGCGAAGTTTTGGTGCTTCGACAAGAAATTAGGGACTGGAAAAGCTATGAGGATCGTGCCAACACTGTGGAAAATAAACTTTCGAGAATCGAGAGCGGGATCGTTGCAAACGGTACGTTTACGATTTCAGACCTTCAAAAAGGTTATGTTTTCAGTACTTAAACATCCTCCCATAATTGAATCAACGAAATATCCAAAATTACAAAAATAAACAAATATTCATCTTTTAATTTGATTCATCAACAGACAATGGCGAAAGAGAATATTTAAAAAATCCTCTTATTAACCTAGAAAATTATTTATTAATATTTTTCACTTTTCTGTACTTTGATCTACTCAAAAAATAATTTTGACACATGAAATTACAAATAATCGAGTCGGAACAATATTTTTCAATCGAAATGCTAACCCCCGATATCATAAGCAAACCTTCATATTGCGCACGAGCGAGGTACCGCACGAGCCGAAATAGCTCAGTTGGGAGAGCGTTAGACTGAAGATCTAAATGTCCCCGGTTCAATCCCGGGTTTCGGCAAGGCAATTTTTTTTTTCTCCCATTCTTAAAACTGATAAGTCACAAAAATTTATCTCCGAATTCTTTTAAACTTGTTTTGTACCGTATACGAGCATATGATTTCACGAGCCGAAATAGCTCAGTTGGGAGAGCGTTAGACTGAAGATCTAAATGTCCCCGGTTCAATCCCGGGTTTCGGCAAGGCAATTTTTTTTTCTTCTTTTATATTTTTCTATCCTATTCAAAGTATTGAGTAACTAAATTCTTTCATTTTATCTTGACAACGAATGATTCTAATCCATTGAAAATCGTATTTTATTTAAAAGTCACAGTTATCGCATTTTTTCATTTCACCGCCAGAAAAATGATTCCTTGTCAGAATTAAATTGTTTCTAATATGAGGATACGAAATTTTCATCAATTTCGGAATTTTGAATTTGTTGCAAATTTCGACAGTCAAAATAAAAAACGTTTCAAACTATTATTGTTATTTTTCCAAAAAATTGACTTTAGAAAATCCGAGGTGGGCTGGGTCGACCGATCGATATCTTGAATTTGATATAAAATTTTACCTTTTATGAAATATATATTTGTTTAACCGTCTATTTTTACAAATCGTCATCGATCCAATAAGTTTCGAAATTAATAAAAAATTTCTGATAAACTCAATAATGAAACGTTACAATTCGAAAAAAAAAAAAAAAATTATTACACAATTAAGTATTTATTTATCATACAAACTTATGGTTTATTTATAAAAATTTGATCCATTATTTTATAGAACCGATAAACGAATCTGGTGACACGAGGGACACGACAATGGCGAATGCTGCGAAAAATGAACATCGACCGTGAGTAGATGTTGAAAAAATTCTTTTTTGTTCCCAAAACATTATATTTTTGTCCCCTGAATGTTTCATTCAACGTTCATTTTCTGTATTTATCAAACGCGCTGAAAATCGGAAAATTTTCAACGTATTCAAAATACTCAACAAATTTAAAAACGTGTTTTCGAGAACTGTACATCAGTTTCACGAATACAGGAAAAATGTACCGATATATTTCCGGGTTGTTTTTTTAAATCATCTGATCCATTTGTTTATGTAGTGTTTATAATTGTAATGTGTTTTGGTGATTGTCCTTGAAAATTTCTTTCACGAGGTAAGTGATCAATGAAACACTGACGTTATATAATTTCATAATTAATATTATCATACATTTTTGTATTATTTACGCAAGTAATTGAGCAAACGAACGAAAATATTTATTTAATTCATTGAATGATATGGAAAATTTGATAAAATGAGAATTAGCGACGAATTAAACTCGAGATAAGTAACTAATCTTGTAACGATTACATATATGATGTGTTACAAAATGCGTTTATCAAGAACAAAGGGAATTAAAGAGATTATTTGGAAGATAAGATGCCGAGAGCGTGAGAAAAAAACATTATTTACACGCTGTTCATCTTGGAATTTTCGAAAGTCCCGGAGACCCAACGCGGACTCGTCGATCGTAACCGGTTCCGTTTTGTGTACAATACAAAATCGATCCGTTCGAAGCTGTTTAAAAAAGACGGAAAATATACATCGTCGAGTATGTGATTATTACATTTTTCTAGAAATTTATATCAAATTGAGAATTTTATATAAACTTAACGAAAAAAATAAAATCGATTACGTAAAAATATGGATCATGATGAATTTCGATGCGAACGAAATTGTTAAAAAATCTGTATTTTTATGACAAGCTGGTAGCAATGATTGAAAAAACGTGATTAGCCAATTTAAAGAAATGCAAAATTAAGAAAAATCATGAGAAACGAGTTCAGTGGCACAAATGACGGTCTTCAAGAAATCCTCATTGTTGTCTATTTTAGAGACTCGGATCTTTAGCAGGAGAGTCACGAAAGTCAAATGCAAATCGTTTAAAACATCGTCATCGAGGCCAGAGTGCTGTAGGTTAGTGAGAACAAAGGACGCGTGTCTCTCCTCGTCGTTCTCCGTGTTGTGCCTCTTCTCTTCCTGCTGCAAATGAACAAACGACAAATTCGAATCACGTATACTCTTGTAGTAAAAATATTTTCGGCTGATTCGGGTGCGAGACACGAATTACCAATTAAACGCACGTATACGCGTTATTATGACGAGATGTCTGTCGATTAGCTATTCCCCTTGACACTCAACGAAGGACAAGTCCACTTATTCCCATAATAATAACAATATAGCACAAAAAAAACATTATTCTGTCTATACAAACTTGTAAAACACCTTTTTTTCAAAAACTGGGTCTGGGAGACCCTTTCATTTTTGGATTATCAATTTTTTAACGGAAATTCAATATTTTTCGATCAAGTAGACTTTTGGACAGTTTCGCAAAACAAAACGAAAAACATTTATTCGTAAAAAAAATCGTTTTTTTTTGTTTAACATCGCGGAGAAATAATTTGATCGATTGTGAATAAATTTTGAACGTGAAATCATTGGATTGAATGAATATTAAAATAATGATTTTCATTAAAATTTTTGTTATGGAAAAAATGTATATAGATAAGAGGAAATGATTAATAACAGATGATCGTGAAATATATAGTGTAGTAGTTATTATATGCTGTACAGGATGTGATAATGTGGGTTAGGTTCTCGAACGTAATGTATAGCAAAAATCAACATTCTCGGAGCGCGAAGACCACCGAGCGTAAAAGAGCGTAAACCGGTTTGCCACGTAAATGGCACACACGAGTGAGAAAGATGCTCGTTGGGCTCCCTCGCGGAGCCTGTTGTCTTTTTCGCTCGTGCGATTTGGCGCGAGACGGGAGCGGATTGGCATTCGAGTCGTGAGGAAGCGAGAAAAGAATATAATATGCTCGAGAAAACCAGACGCCCCGTAAAACTTGGGTCATTCAATTTTTCCTCGGAATCTCACACTCGTTTATCTATAAACGAGAAATTCACCATTCGACTAAGTATTGGCGCTTTATTTGTGTAAACGCGAGCTACGACGAGGGCGATTCCCGATAATAAACAGTTACCGGATCCAACCAAGTTCGCGCGTCAAGTGAAACGAAAAAACACCAACCGCCCAGAAATTCCAACTTGATAGTCACACACCTCTGAATGTTAATCAATTTTTTTTTCAAAATCTCTGAAAATTCGTTTCCTCGAGCACGTGTTATTAAAACATATTACATAATTAATCATTTACAAATACACATTGACTACATTTCATAAAAATACTTCGTAAAACTCAAGGTTAATTATTTGGTCATTGATCATCGTTAGAAGGTCAACGAAAAATTGTTGAATCGTGGAAATTCTTCGCTTCTCCTTCCTCGTTGTGGAAAAAAAGCAGAAATTAAAATTTTTCGTCTCATCGTAATGAACACAACGAACGTATTTTTTTTTTTCGTCGAATCGATCAAATCACGTTACTTCGATAGGACGCGAGACTTGGCTACAAAGAAAATGCTTCGGCCTCACCAGACTTTTGTATACATATGTATATACATATATTCTTCGTATGTATTAGGGTGCTTTTTTTTTTGGCGACAATTTTTTTTCTTCACTCCTATCTCGCGTTTTTGTGGGGAATACCTTTAAAAAAATTCCCTGAAAATTTGAGCCCTTAATATTAATTTTAAGTGCTCGCCCAAGGCGTCCAATGATTT
>JACEOJ010000139.1:0-44361 GCA_013761285.1 Campoletis sonorensis
TTTTTTTTTTAAATAAAAATAATAATAATCGTGAGGAAGCTGTACGAATTTCCAATCAAAATTTTCAAACAAAATGGCACACACTTTAAAATTTTGCTATTTTCACAATCTTTCCGTCAAAGCGATCCTCCAAACGTATTCGAATAGATACGCGCTGACGTTGGAACATACGTGCGAATTCTATCGAGTCAATATTGACGGTAAGGGTGTGCAGGGTTGGAAGAGATAACGGCGATATTGGATGTCTCTCATTGTAGTATTTCTCTCTCCCATGGATATTTGCAACGTGTGTCACAATATATGGACATATATATATATCGATGTTGCTTTTATATATGTGTCTCGTCGTAGGGATTTCCGCGTCCCTTAACCGACACGACGACGTTTGTCCTGACGCTCTTCTCCGTGTATATAGTCAGTTCTCCATTGTGGCGTGTTCGTTCGAGCAAATGCACATCGTCTCGAGCTTCCATCTCACTCGCTCCGATCTCTACATCCACATATCTCCTTTATATGTATTTACATGCATAAATAGTCGAGTATATACATGTATATGTATTTATATGTGTGGGTTTACATATAGGATTGAGAATACGTCGAAAGGTCCTGGATTACATGCACATAACATTTTGGTACCCTGCAGTGCGTTGTATTTACATATCAAAGTGACGAGACCCTGTGGCACCATCACAGCGTGAAAGCTACGAGCAGCTCGCACGACATAATACTTCGTATAGCCACCTAATATACCAGCTTTTTCTCTCCAATGATATTTCCCAATGTGCCTTTTTCTTCTTTCCTCCACTTTCGTCCTGCTCCGTGTCTCTCTGTTCTCTTTCTCTCGCTCTTTCTCACCCCATCATGACAAGCTTAATCCCTTGAATGCTCCGTTTTACGGATTTTCCGATTGTACTCGCGATCGGCTAATGGACCATCTTCATTGGCTTCGATGACTGTGCAAAGAGCGCCACAATCGTATTAACGTCTTAACAGATTTTTTTTTTCTCCAGAGTGTAAAGAGTATGTTTTTTGCTTACGTCTTGTGGGAATTCCCCATTCGTTAGGGTTCTGAGGGTAAAAAAATACGGTTAATGGAAGTCTTGAACTGGCAAGTTTATAGCGAGTAATTTTTGCTGATTGTCATTATGAAGAAATTGTTGATTCGATTCATAATAATTGAACTTTTAATTCAATCAATCCTCGACTCATCATTTCCCATTGGACTACGTTCCGTTTTTGGCTTCCGATTCAATGAGCCCTTGATGAAGATTACAAGCAACGATTTCATCGATACAAACACTTCGTGTATTTTATTAAATGAAATCCAACTTGTGGCACGTGTCTCTCAAAGGTGTATCAAGTTTTTCGCGATTGCAATCTTCGGTTTTTTTTTTTTTTTTTTTCAAAGACTGTACGTCATCGTAGAAAAAATAAAAATCAAAAGTGTCAAACGGCCGAGCTAATTGAAGGCTATTCTCGATGATTTTCGTTTCCTCTTTTCAATTTAGAGGCATATCACGTCACTCGATCTTCCTGGAGACTGAGTCAATGGCATATCTGTCATCGGGGCTCACGAATTTGTCAAAGTTATATGGTGAAGCGATCGACTGATTAGCCATGGGCCCCGTGGCGATATGCCAGGCTACATGCGGAGGGTGCAATACTCTAAACGGGGGTTATCCCCCAGCAGGATTCCCACGTCAACGAGGCAAAGCATCCCATGATGTATACACACATCGATAGTTATATATCTATATGTATATTGAACAATGCTCTGTAATAAGTTGACGTCGAAGCTCGCACGGTCTCGTGTCACAGTTGAGAACACGGCTTATGAGCGTAATAATGTAATAATATACGAATTATCCTCTCATCTCCGTCTCCGAAAATCTGACTAAAGATAAACAATAACCAAACACTTTTTTCAAGCGTTCCAAATCCGTTTGAAATTATGAAGAAAGCAACGAGAAGAAAATAATGCTTTAGAAGTTCTGTTAACAATGAAAGACGATTTGGGGGTATAAATGATGGAGGAAATTTTCTGAAATGGTGTTGAATTACATCGAGCTAATTCGATAAAACTTCGTGGTATAATGGAAACCCCTCGAAGGATTTCCCACATTGGCCTGATTTTATTTCAATTTTTTATAAATAAGAAATACCGTGTACGAAATGGCAGCAAAAATCTTTCGGGTGAACGCGCTGCGCGTGAATAACACCGGCGGGAAAAAAATCTTGACAGCGGATGAAAAGCTTGTGCGGCGAATGAGAGCGTCAGATGTCGAGTAGCTGCTTTGATTTTTTCTTTTTTTCGTTTTTTCTTCTATATACGTATACTTATACGTCGTTTTCTTTGGCTCTCGTAGGTGTATCGGGGTTTACGCGTCAAAAGTGTGTTCATGTACGACTCACTATGAAGTAACAGTCGTCATTAACGGTAGTTAAGATTTTGCTGGAGTCGTATAGTTTTTATCTCGTATGTGAATGTAGAAATGTATTTGCAAAGGGCTCGAGTGCCTTCTTTTGCATATTATGAGCCAAGACGCGCGATATTAGGCTGGACGCTTTTTGAGCGTATTTATATTCTCGAGTTACTCTCGTTCTGGTCCATGATTTGATCCGACGAAATTATGTAATTTTGTTGGCGGCAGGTGTGCACGAGCAAATGAATAAACGTTTCGTGTGAATTTTTTTGTCAGGAATTTGCATTTAGATGTGAATTTCGTATCCAAGCGTCTTGCTTGTTACGCATGCGTTTAATATACACACGGGAATGCTGCACATTTGAAGATGAAAACTTAAGAAGCCATGCGGCAAAGGCAAACCTTTTTGCCTCGTTGGCTCACAACGGTTAACGAGAAAGAGCTTCTTACGGCATTTTGAGCTCATTCTCTCTCTCTCTCTCTCTCGTTCTTTTTACATGCCTAGCAAAACGATCACGATTGATCTTACCGGCGTGATCTTCGAGGCAACCGCATTACACAGCCTCCTAGAGAGGGTTGGCGGATAGCGGGGTGAAGAAATAACGCGAGGAGGTCAAGGCGATACTATGTTCGCCACAATACAAAGCAGTATTTGCGAAAAGTGCGGGCACGAGGATTCACCCGAAGATTCAACGATCGTTGGCGAATACAAGTCCGATGTATACATATACACACATGAGTGAAATAGCAGAACGACTTAATAAGTCACGATTGCGGGACGATTGCTTCAGCCATCCGGCACATCGCGGCCACGAGAAGCGTGTGACGATTTGCATACACGATTACAGGTTGTGTGAGGGCCAGCAAAGAGATAAAAAAAAATGAAAGAAACGCTCGAGGAGCTCTTGAATTCTTTGATGGGCTGTAGGAAAGGAGACAGAACGAGTGTTCAGGGAGAAAGAAGGAGAGGGAAGAGAAAGAATGCTGACTCCATTGGTACAGATTGGCAGTGCCAAATTTTTTTACTTTCCTATCCAGGCTGAATAAATCGAGTCAGCCAAAGATCCAGTTAGGTGCATTCGGATCTACAACATTTTTATTTACTCAAGAAGTTCCTACGATTCCTTTGTATCGTCCGGGACGAGACTTCGGAAGACCAACTTCCAGCAAACACAATTTGCATAATTTTCGCACTTTTTATGTTGAAGTTACGACTTTATGGAAAGTTTACATCAAAGTTGTTGAAATTATCCAAGTGCGTTCGCTAGGCTTCTATTGTTTTATTGATAAAAAAAGACATGTTCGAGCCTTAGGATGACCGGTAGCAATGGGGGATGCATAAAGTACGATAAAGTTATAGTGACATCGCGTGTGGCAACTCGTGGTAATTTTCGATATATCGTCCATGTATACGTATTGATATGTTTATGTAGAAAGAGAGCCACTCAGGCATCAACCAATCGTGCAAGCTTGGCTCTTGTTCTTATACTCGCATGCGATTTGAGCCGATAGACCGAGAGTCTTGGGTTAGGCATAAGCGATGCATACATCTATATATACCCACGTTCGTAAATATGATACATAAGGTATGAAACAACGGTAATGTATAGATATATATATAAGCATATGACCGTGTACGTGGTACAGACTTGCGTTCCCGCGCAAAATTATAAGCTTCGAGAGTAGCGGATCTAATAAACGGCTGGCCATTGCATTTGCAATAAATGTAATGTAGCCAACGTATCCGGTGGAACGACGTCGCTTCGGAAGAGACTGCGAAGGTTTCCTGGCAGCGGCAGCGGCAGCGGCAGCGGCAGCGGCAGCGGCAGCGGCAACAAAACATCGGCATAAACAAACGCTTTGGCTTTTTCACCGATTTATGACAATGACGGATGTGGTGAATCCGCGCATCAAAAGTATTCATTATTGATATGCATAACCGGCCGAGTGAATTGAGGTTGTTGCACGAAATCAAATTTACAATTTCATTGCATGTGCCTCAGCGAAGGTTGCGACTGAAAAGTCTGCATTGAAATAGAAAGGAAAAAGAAAAAAAAAAAAAAAACACCGAGGTAAATGCGTTTTCGTTCAATTATTCGATGATGTTGAATCCGCTGGAGCGAAGAATCATTCTGTAAGATTAAATTCCACTCTTTACTTGCACAAAGGGCACACGATGACTAAACAACCGTTTCTTACAAGTACAAAGTGAAGAGGGAAGAAGCTTCGTAAGAAGAATTTGAAGAAGATGATGAAGAAGCGGTTTGGAATAAACGAGCGGATTCTCTTGTGTATGTGAGGTTAGGAAGTGCCAGCGAACAGTTCTAGTAGGAGGTTTATCCGCTGAGGAAAATAGCTAAAACGGAATGCACCTAGAACACGCGACGATGTTTATGCCATAAAGCTTCATGGGATCGACTTGCGGGTAAAATGCGATTATCTTACCTGTATGTTCAGCATATTTCCTCTATACGATTCTCTTACACATGCATCGAAGTACCATGGCAACACATGCATATATGCTTCAGCAAAAAGAGTCTTATTGTCGAAGTTGAAAATACACGATGGAAGGCAACCGTCAGGGTGGATCAAGTTTAAATCTCTGCTAACGACGACGAGTTTATTCATATGGACAAGTAAATACATACGTATCTGTTTGTAACATATACATGTGTGTATTGAGTAAATGCATCAAGAACGCGCAATGTGTTATCCTGATTGGTAGGTTCCTGAGACTGTAGATACTCTATATACTGACGATCAATCATGTAGAACGGTCGGCCGCGCTGGATGCCCGTACCAATTACAGCCGCTGATTGCCAGTGAGCGAATTTCAATTACCCATTCGCTGTACGCAAGCTTTCGCCCGTGTGTGTGTGTCTGCGTGGGCCTGAAGTTTGTGTGTGTCTGTGGATATGCGAGTTTGGAGGAAGCTCGACAGATCGTTGGGACTGTAGGGATTCGATCTGGTCGTCGTACACCTCAATCCGCCATATCAATTTCGACTCTGTCGCGTCCTGCGGATGTAGATTCATCCCTTGATCCAAATCAATCCCATGCATGTGTATGTACCAGCGTCTACATGCTTCGCGAGCCTGATCTGATACACTGACAGACTCTCCCTCGGCATTGCTTCTCACTCAGTCCAACTCCAAATGTTCGACAGTTTCCTTCGTATAGAGAAACCTACACCGATGTACTCCAACAGTATATATACTCGAGATCGCGTTACTGACGAATGAGGAAACGCGATTCTCCCCTGCGCCTCGTTGCCTTCCTCATTTGCCTATCCACGTACAAACCTCAAAGCCTTCACTGCTCTGCCATTGCCTCTACTCTGTATTAGCGAGTAATCGACCATGCGATTATTTAGATCCATCAAGTAATCAGCGGCGTGGATGTTCCTTGTTGGAATTCTACGATGTAGGTCTTCGTGGCAGTCAATCGGAATTGGCCTTGGGTGCATCATTGGTTTTTTAATTAGTGATTATTGGTAATTGTTATATCAGGTTTGCAATTAATGTCGTAGGTTTTGATTAATTAAATAGAGATATCGAAGACATGTGATTGTTGATGACGATTTTTCCCTTTTTAGAACACGATTCCCTTTTGATGTCGAACTTTCATTTTGTTCGGTGGAAGTCAATTGCCTCATCGTCCATCGGTTCAAAAAATTCGTCAGCGCACTTTTCGTATCTAGTTCTTCATCTTCATTGTTTTTAACCGTACTTTCTGTGACCATACGGCACACAACACGGTGCGGCAAAGATCAAAGAAAATCGAGAGTGCTTTTGTGCAGCTCGTGCGGGTCCATCATAAGCATTTCATGAGCATTCGGTCTTGACCACTTTCCTCTTCACCCCCTCAACCTTCCCTCTCATACACTCTTGCTCTCCTCTCTTCCACGCGGATCGAGACGTGACGCGGGCGAAGCGATTTATTTGCCATTGCCGCTCCTCATTTCATCGGGACGTGATCCGCCTTTTGCGGATATATCTCGGGAGACAATATACTCACCGGACACCCAGAACAACGGGCTTACGTTTTTCATATCTATTGGTGCACAAAACATTGCCATAAATTTGTTAGAAAGAGATTTACAATCGCGGTAAAAACAATTTCATTCGAATTTCCTCGCTTTCTGGATGTTGCACTTACGAAAACTTCAAGTTGGAAAAATCGAACATTCGTTATAATCATAATTATCATTGGATATTAATAAAAATATGGCGAGCAACGATTATTTATTGATTTTAATCATTAAAAAATGCGACAAGACGATTTGACTCTTTGCTGTAATTAAATTTGTGTCCCAAATGCTGATTAGTTCATCGCCATAAATTTTCAAACTGAATCTTTCCTCGCTGCAGGTTGTAATTTAATCCTGGCATTTATTTTTATTCTTACATCTGATTCCGTGCTATGTACACTTTTTTGGTGGGGTCGCGCGCGACCACTATTGTAGAAATGGAGTTAAGAGAAGAAAAAAAAAAGAAAATCATCGTTGTCGTGGCCGTCGTCGTCACGTTGATCCATCTTGGTTCTTCCGTTCTCCGCCTATCCACGCGACTCTTCGGCACCGCGAGACCGACTACGAGGCCTGTAATTCATGTGATGAGGCCGCGTGGCGCTCTCTTCTGCGACACTCCAAGAGACAAATACTCCCGTCCCTTTTCTCTCCTTCTGCTCATATTTTGCTATAAAGGAATCAAAGAATGAAGATTCAACCTCTCAGCGTTGACTCGCTTCAACATCAAATGGAACATCGCGATTTGTGTCTACGTACAGGAGAAGCTGGGGCTAAATGGCACAAAGTGTCTAAGTGATATTCGCCATTGTTCAGAAAAAAACTTCCATTTTCGTTGTTGATCATTGTTTATTTGTAAAAATGTAGTTATATGTTAATTTTAACTCTTTTTCTTCTCATTCATGGTTTCAGTATCTCATTTTGTCCCAAAGTTCTTAAAATATGAGATTTTTATTTTTCTCGACCTTCACTTCCACTTTTTTAAACTCCTTGGTTTCATTTGTTCCTCTCTATGGTGAGAAAGAACTAGATTGGAAATGAAATTTCATGGTTTTCGTAGATTTCTTGATTTCCTTGGACAGTGCTGCCATCCCTTGGAACAGAATGAGAATTCTGCAAACGATACGACCTCTACACTCTACCGTTTCAAGGACCATTCTTCGGCAGGGCCGTTCCAGAAAAGAAATTACCTTTTGCCCACAAAGAGATATTCTTTCTTTCTTTCTCACAACCCCGTGTATTTCGTCTTCTCACTTATTCTCATCCTCTCACATCGTCCGATGTGGGTGCAATTGCTTTGGGAATGTTAATCGTCGTTGAGACGACCCAGCCGGTGGTCCGCGCGAGGCCCAAATTACGCTTTCGGTCTTCATATCCCTGCGAGGATACACCGCGAGCACATTAAGGTCGTTTCCTTCGGAGGCATTCGCAAGACGACTCGTCGCGAATGTTGAATCGCAATTGTAGAAAGAAACTCATTTATTCGTTCGTTCGTTCAACGACAAATTAGAAGAGTTTTGAAATTCAAGGATAAAAAAATATGTACCGAGAGCTCATGATCGTCAATTAACAATTTGCTAAAGCGAAATTTCGAGAAAAAGCCCAAAAGCGCTAACACTTTTGGGTTACTCGCAGTTCCAGGCGACGAGAGACTTTGCACAGTCTGCCAGCTTCGCAAAATCGCTTTCGGCGCGTTAACGAGGATCGTTTTAACGTCGATTAACCCTCCGCCCCGACTGACCCCGTGGCCTGGTGTTTGCAGCCCTTAGCTTCCCTCTCATTTTCCTTCTCTCTCGCTCTTCCTCTCTCTTTCTTCTCCTCATCGTTCCACGAAGGAAATTGGTTCGTTGCTCTTGCCAATTTCCGCAGATTGGTCCTTTTTTTTATTAATTTTTTTTCATCCTTTTCTTACGAGTAAAAGGTCTCGGAGTTGAGAAGACGCGCACGGGCGCCGCAAGGAACGTTCTCTTTCTCCTCTTTCTCTCTCTTGTTGAGGCGCGCGGCACTCCCGCCCCGTCGCATTTACTCCAAAATTGTGTAAATTTTCGAGCGGACCAACTATTTATCTTTATGGCCGCACGACCAAAGAACGCAAGCATCACGAGCGAGAGAGCATCGCTCTCTCAAGCATTCGTCCTTCTTTTTCATCTCGTATACTTTGCGATCATCTCAATGGATTCTTGAAAGACGTTAACACTTTCCAAGGATTCGTTTTACCAAAAGGGACAGCGAATACATGCCCGTAGCAATGTTCTTCAATCTCTTTCTATCCTTAATTTCCTCAGATTTTTACGGGCGCAAAAACGAAGAAAAAAGAAAACGATCGAATTTACAATTGGGACGCGGGGCATGAGTTCGTTTTTTCGGAAATGTATTTTTACCACAAAATCCATTAGCACATTCGCTCATCAAGACAATTTAGCCTTTTATCATGTCCAGTCGATTTTTACTTCAATTCGAGGCCGGCTTGATGGAATAAAGATTGATCAGTTCTTATTTTAACTATAACGACTTCCGGTTTTCCGTTCATCAATGACAAATAGTCGAGACCAACGCACGCGCTTCCGTGGAACATTATTGCCAACAAGCTTTTTCGTGCGTTCTCAAAATTTTCAGCACGTGACTAATTTGTCACAACTACAATGCGCCGCGCTTTTCAGACTCTTCGATAAATGCGGACAAATCGAAAGACGTGTTCGTCCTGTGGGATAAATGTTTAGCTTTCTCAAGAGAATTTCGCTTAGAGTGCTCTCTCGCATATGGACACTATCGCAAGGACCCCTCGGTCATTCGCATCCCCTACGGATGTATTAGCTTTATGGTCAATTCACGTTTATCTTATATATACACCGTGTGTGGCATCCACGGACTCTTGGTGAACCGGAAATAGGCTCATTCGCTTTTCTGAGGGGTTTCCCGCAAACACTCGTACTTACAATCCTCCGGTCACTCTTCTACGATCGTGTCTTGTGTTCGTCCCCGTTATTCGAGATAAACGTGAGCTCGCTGAACCTAATGTGTCCCTCTGGTTTCTGCGTTAGTGCGCAAAAATCACCACTTTCGACCCTCTTTCGTCCTTGGATCCAATAAACCGCCAAAGAGCCTTTCAAAATTCTGGTCTGAAGTGTTTCCTCGGTTAATGACTGTGGGAAACAAGAATTTTACACAATTCAACACTCAAAAATCATGAATTTAATTATTCGTTTTGTAAACATTAAATAATTTCTATGGCAATTGAATAAAAATGTCGATTTGTAATTAAAATGTCACTGATTTTGAATTCCGGATGATTCTGCTCAAAAAAATTAGACTCTCGGTAATTAGGGAACGAAATCGAGGGAAGCTATCGAGAGGGAGAGAGACAGAGAAAGAAGAAATATTTCTGGAATGTATAATCAGAACAAGAGTGTTATGGCTAAATGTAGCGGCATTTGGTCAAAGGTCATATCTATACAGGAAGAAAGACAAACACATGGGTGAAAAGTTGGAGTATAGAGAGCGTTAAGCAGCTCTTGAAAGTTAAGTTAGGAGAGAAGGAGAGAAAGAGGGAGAAAGAAAGTTAGGGAGGAGAGATTTTTGGTTAGCGGTTGTGGGATTGGTGTGCGGTCTACATACGTGGAATATAAGGGTCCGTGGGGGCCCTTGAGGGCTCCTCACTCCCATTTTCTCTCGAGTATCGGAACGAATGATATTTATCGAGCGAACAAATCTGCAGTCCACTCAAATCCCAAGGGTGGTCCTTATGGTATCTAAGCGTTTTCTCCCTTAGCGTCCGCATCGATAAATAATACCCACGGGTCAGGTCATAAAGTGAAAATAGTACGAGAGTTAGCGTGGATAGAAATGCAAGAGAAATAGAGACGGAGAGAAAGAGAGAATGAGAGAAAAGGAGGGAGGGAGGGAGTAGAGAAAAAAACAACAAAGAACCCTACAAAACGTTGCAATCGATATAGACCGAAAGAACCCTCTGACAGAGTTCTAGTTCTTTTTACACACGATTTTTTACGCTTGCTTTGTACGATAACTATTTCCGGAAAGGCAACGGTTATATACTTACGTTTTATATCGTAGAAACCATCGACGATATATACATGAAATGTCCCCTTCGATCTATAGAGGTAACAACAAATTATGACTGATTTTCCGGTATGGATACATTATCGGTACGTTGTGTCTGAATCATATTGGCAAACACGTTGAATTGCCGCACACCGATCAATTCCTCACTTAAGGTTTATTTTTAGATAAAAAGAGAAAAATTCACCTCGCAAAGTAGACGCCTCTTTCATGCATATATTCTACGGACTATAATATAATACGGTTTCCCAAAGTGAATCTTTTGTCAAGTATATAGAAGATAAACGAGTATATCATGGAATACGAAATATTGATAGACACGTGGACATGAAAGAGCGCGTGGTAGATTTGTATTTTCTGATTGCATCTCCTCGAAAATAAACGATTCATTTTGACATATTCTCTTAATTCCAGGACACTAATTTAGTGTAAACTACAAGAGTAATATTTGTTGTTAGATTCATATTTCGAAACAGGTGAACGAGTCTCGTTTTTTCAATATTTTCCATCAATCAAAAGGGTTAAAAAATTCTGTCTAGATTCTAGAGCTCAGGTGAATGAAATGACGACGTAGTAGAAGCGTCGTAACATTCCAAAAGGAAACGTTGAGAAAGAGGATGAAAGACAAAACACAACATGAGCCATTAGTGTTTAGTGAGTTTCACGCAGAGAGAAAGAACGAGCCAGGGATGAATGAATGCTGGTCCTTTTTCGGGCTGTTACGAGAGAGATCTCTTTTTGGACCTCCTTCGGTTTCTTACAGCAGGTTGCACCCTGCTGAGGCGAGAGTTGTATATAAGGAGATCGAAAACGAGCCTCAGGCTATCTTACGCACAGCCGTTTTGCTTCACCCTCTACAAAACGGAATTCTAACTCCCTCTCTCTCTCTCTCTCCGTCTATCTTTTCGCTTCCGATCTATCGACATCCGATACTAATTGCCCCGCTCTTTGGCTTCTCAGGTGTCCTTTATTGCCTCTCCTCATAGTCTTCTCCTCTTTCTCTGCAAACCTTTTGACGCCCCGTTATATCTCTCCTCCTTTTTTCCTCTTTAATACCCTCCGCGTACGCAGACACAAATCCTTTTCACACTAGAATGCAGCTACCGTGATGCTGCTGCTGCTGTTGCTACTGCTGGTTTTATGGTGCATCATCGAGCAACAGCCAATTAGCAATGTCCCTTCGTATAAAAGCGGATCTTTCGTTTCGTTATATGCCCCGGTTACGCGACACCACTAATTCCCTCTTTCACGAAACTCTGACGTTCTTTGGTCACGTTACACCCTTCCTTCACTATTTTCATCCATTCTATTTCTAAGCCTTCGTTATTTTATTTTTTTTTCGATTTTTTTCACCATTGTCCCGATGTTCGATAAATTGATCAGAGGCTGCACATCCTTAATTGTCAGTTGAAAACATTCCTTGTTTTCTCAAGAAATATGTAATTTTTTGAAAAGTTGCAAAAAGTACCATGCCCAACAGTACATTTTTCCAAAATAATACTTCAAATTTTACTTGACGAAAGCGACTCCTGCGAACTGAGAAGCAAAGCTTACTTTTTTTTATTGATACTATTAATATATTTTCATAACGAGATGCCAATAATAGTTGGAACATCCTCCACAGAACACGAGCACACTTACTAAACTATGTATAGACACTAATGAACACCCCTTGCCACGTATAATGTGATGTTATTCAACGGGTTGCTTCGACCAGGCAAGAACTAATTGCACAGTTCTCGTAGCTAACACCCGGAGCACCAGGTCTATTAGGTTAATGAATGTACGAGCTCATATCTCCGTTGCATAGAAACACAGATTTTATCTGGAGTAATCATCGTGTTAGATCATTTGAAAAAGAGGAGATGGCGTGCGATCTGTGTAATCGCAATTCTGACAAACGGCAGCCATATTTTCTCATTATTACAGTGTAATGCACGTCGGATTAGCTCGTTCAATTACTGACGAATGAATCAAAGCTAATTTAGCAGAATTAATAGAAATGAGGATTTATTTATTAGACTCGGAAATCATAAAAATGAATATTCAATGGTTACGAAGTTAAGGTTCCAAGGTCTCAAAATGTGTGTATTTAAAAAAATGATGAAACTAATGTTCCAAGTTATTAAGGGAGCAATTCACACTTCCAGAAACAATTATTCGGAGTTGTCGCGCTGTTGAATTCCACGCTCGTTGTACATAGAAACGAGAATAAGTGTGCTATGGAAGTGCGGATATGCCGTAAATACTCGGACGAGGCAGTATATCTCTTTCCCGTTCGTTACCGCCCAAAGCACATGCTCTGACTCTCCGCAAACAGTCCTCTTACTCATTCCCTTTAGTCTTACTTTTCTTCGTCCCCTGCTTTCGTCTCTCCTCTTGTGTTCGCCTTTTTAGCATGCAACACACGTCTTCTTTGGCATATTTTACTTCGAGGCGAGACCGAACTGGCGTAGTTCATAGAGTGTGTCGCGTGCGACAAGATTTTTCTCTCGACATCGACCAACAGAGACAACGAATGTCGCAAGAATATTGTTAGAAGAACAGAGAAACTAAACAGAGCGAGAGAATCTTAAGGGGAAATGATTCCTTTTTCTCCGTCTTCGAGAAACCCGTGACTTAAAGGATTTGACATTTGACCTCGTCGCCGGTTCATCTACAATTCAACAGTAAGAATCTCCGCGAAAACCGCCCCTTCGTCTTCAAAGCTGACGTCCGGTCTAAATTGATATTACACGCTGAACTGAGCACGTTCAACATTTTTTCCATTCTTTTGCCACATTCATTGTTCCCTTGTGTTGTCCTCAACATAGCAACGAATTACAATAAAGTGTTAAAGCTTGTAATGAAAGTACAATCGAGCGATTTTCTCGTTCAATCATCAACCCAACGGGTCTATCGGACCCGAGCAGAGAACGCATCCCAAAATCCTGATGCCGCATCACACGTTACCAAAAAGTTTGAGAATGAATTAATCTTTGAAAAGAGGTAAAAAAAATGAGTGTGCTCTTGTTTTTTTTTTACATACATTCGAAAAATAGCTCCGGAGGTTTTTGTTTTTCAAAACTTCTGCGATTTTTTCGACTCAATCTCGTCTATCCAGGCCATAAACACCGAAACCTCCTCTTTCTTCATTTTGGGGGCAGCATCCATCAATTTTGTTTTAAGATGAATTCTGGTAAATACCCATAAAACATGGATAGGAAGGCTGGGGATCACGGGGCAGCTGCCGGGGAGAATCTTTCTGCAAACTTACGTCAGAGTATCCACTGTGATTCTTTCTTCCGAGGGGTTGAAAACATGGAGAGTCTTTTTTTTTAAGCTATAAACCGAACTAGCTCGTCGACAGAAATTCTCAGGGTGCTTTTGCACTCGGGATCCGTGCACTTCACGAAGATCCTAATAAACATAGATACCCAGGACTGTTTTAAGAGAGAATTCAGGGTGTGAGTTTTTCTCATCTGCGGGTATTGCGGAACTTTATCGTTTCTCCATCAGCTCGTAACTCTCCTTGGAACGAAATTCTCTCTCCTTTCGTTTCTTCATTACGGCAGAATTTTCGGATGTCAGAAAGCGTATTTCTTCGACGACAGTAAGAAGAACAATATTTTCTAAACCAAACATCCATAAAAACTTGGCATAATATAAATACAAATATACTCATGTATGTGTTTATAACTGGTGACAATTAACGAGCGTGCAAAGCTGACTCTATCGTGTCAAACAGGCATATCCCTCGTTCGGATTGTGACACACGGCTTTGCAGAAGAATTTCTCGCCCTCTCAGGACACTCCATAAACCCACACTCCCATATAACGAATGGGGGAAGTGTGCGATATACCTATGTATAGTAAAAAGTGAGAGAAAGAGAGAAAAAAAATAAATCGCTCGAATTCTCAGGGTTGGGTCATAAATTTTCACGGGTTCTTTACAACCCACCGAGCCTTAGTGGCCTCGAGCTCATACAACCAAATGCACACATACATACACGCACACATTTACGTTGGTAGAGAGAAAAAAAGACTTTTGGAAACTGATCTCAATGCTGCAAAGTCAAACGTTCGAGCTTTTATTCTCTGTCGTTTTGATCATCGGATGATGTTGGAGCAAAAATGCGGTTGCCCTGTGGCACGCGGACTTCCAGGGACATAAAGTTCCGACTTTTCGAACTCGAGGGATAGAGAAATAGGGAAAGGATAGCAAAAATGTATACAAGGCGGGATATTCGTGTATTTATGTGTAAAGAATCGGAAATAATACTTCCCGAGTCATTTGTCATCGCCGTAGTGTATTGTGGTCGCGCCTCTCTCTTCTCAATCCTCATGCGAATACCGCGACCATCTTCAACAGGAGTTAACTTCCATCTTTTTCTCTCCTCCTTATCCCATCGTTCGGTACATCCTCTCGGGTTATTTTGCTAAATATATATCTATAGATATCCTTTATGTGTAGCAAATCATTGTTGCCACGCTTCCTATAGAGTCGTAGCAGTCGTCATCGTACATGTGATTTATACATTCTTTTGTCATCCTCCACACGAGAGATATATTGTTACCAAAGACATCACTTTCTGTATTCCTTCTTTTTTCTCTCCCTTCCTTCCGCAAGGCTTCAATAAAACCACCGAAATTTTCATGTACCGCTTAAGAATCGATCACCACAGTTCTCATCGCGTAAGCCTCTCATTTTTCGGCCCCGCTGCTGTTGCTTTACGTTTATGGTGCGTTGTACGGGCTGTTTGGAAATGAGAACACGATGTTACTCCACCATATAACTATTCTCTGATCCCAGCGATTATTGCATTCATGCTGAGTCGAGCATCTGCCAATATTTGTCGTCACATTATCGTCTGAACTTGGTAAACAGGTCTGAAATCATAAAAACTTGTAAACATGCGTGAAAGTTTGAGAAAAAGTGATTTTTAGTGATGTCAGTTGGTTTAAACCGATTTTCTAAGTCCATTGATAACTTTTTTATTCGTAGTTGGTGAGTGACATTCCGTTGGAGGATTTTCTGTTGACTTTTGTGTGTTTGTGATGTTCAAGAGTAATAAAATATCCGAAGATTCGTAATAGGACGAAAATGACTATTTTTTTCTCCTATACGTTGTGGGAAGAATTTATTGAGGAAAACGATGTTTGACTTATGATTGCTGTCGAAATGCTTTGAGAGTAAGAAAAAAAAGAAAGTTAACAGAGCTTCTGGATTGCGTGAGAGCAACGAACAAAAAACCTCAAATTGATTGATCGAGAAAAAGACAGAGAGGCAAGATTGAGAGCGAAAAAAAGCGAAACGGTTGGCCACAGAAGCACGTTTCCTTTCATGGCTTGTTATTATTGCTTCAGGCATATGTGGGCCAAAACGCATTGCAGATAAAAAAAAGAAACACTTTCCAAGTTACACATCAACGTCGAAAACCGAGGCCCGAGGCAAGTCCCTGCATCTGTTGGGTGACGAGTTCTCTCTCTCTCTCTCTCTCTCTGTCGTTTCTCCGGATAACAACGCAGTTCTCGATATAGTGATAAAAGAAAGAGGGAGGAGGATGAGGAGAATGTTCCACGACAGAAACTACAGTTATTCTCATTGTTCGAGCGGGTGTGTCCACTCTTGTCACGTTCGTTGCAACAACAAAAGTTGCGTGTTAGGGATGCAAAAAATATCAGGAAAGAAAGTGCTGCACTCTGTGCAACACGCGACGTTTATTTTGCACGTGGAAAAAAGAAATATATGCAGTCGATTTCAACATCATCTCCGAGAAAAGTCATCGATCGTGACCCACGAATGCGGTTTTTGAATTGCGCCACGGATTGAAAAAGAGCATATTCAGGGAATTTTTCATTGTCAAAGATTTTCAGCTTCAACTTCAAGCATTTTTCGATTTCTATACATTTTGTTAATATGCGCGTATGACTAATTAGATTAAAAACAGTAATAAAAAAATTGGACATTAATTGAATTGAGTAGATTTTGAAAAATTTCCACCGTATTCAATGTTCAATGGTTTTCAATCAACGAATTGTCTCAATTCAGTGAAATTAGTTGGCGCAATCGTTCAAAATCAATTTTTATCGATTTCTTATGACTTTATCAGCATTGTATTTTTTTCCGCAGCATTGCTTAACCTTTCAGCGTACATGTACACGTTCATAGCATCAGTTAAGTTGGCCCGAGGTCATGCTGTTGGTATTTATGCATGCCGTCGGGTCTGTAGAATGAAGAATGTGCCGGTACCTCCCTGACCCACCTGGGGGCGGAATCGCGTACGCCCAAGCCGCCCCCGGGCGTATGAGGGCTGCACGTGTCGAGTATGCACCATCGGTAACGTGTACAACACACGCATATACGTTCATCTTCGAAAAGACTCGGTAATGTGATCGTTTAAACTTCTTACGACGTAGGAACGAGTTGAAATACACATTGTTTAACGAAAAATATTAGCGGAGAAGTCTTGGCAAGCGAAAGGCAGATTCAGAAACAAGACTTGAGTCGATAATTCGCTGGGGGCTTGTTCGGAGATACTTCATGAAGTTGCCGATGAAAAAGTAGCAAAAAAGACGTAATTCCAACAAGAATATTTAAATCAACAAAAAAGAACCATTTTTTATCTTCAATTTGGTTCAAGGAAAGTATCACAATGTCGAATAAACGAAAAATTATTTTCGTACATATGGTAAACACGTAAATTTCTGAAATGCACACGTATCTCGAGTGAGAAACGAAAGATGAGTGAATAAAAGAAGACGGAACGAACTCGACTGTTCGCGCAACCGGTCCGAGGCGCCATTACTTTTTCCTCAGGTCTTGCGGGGCTGGTTGCATCCGGCGTGTCTTCGGAACAATGCGTACCGTCTATAGACCTCGCGTAATGACCGCGAGGCTTTCATTGTGTCTCTTATTGCTCGTTTCTCGTACTATATCCGCAGTGTACAACTTCAATGATTTCATATTTCATGGTCTGCAAAGTCCCGCCATTTATACCAGAGGTTCTTCATTGGATTAAAAGAAAAAGGAAGCAAAAAAGCAAAGCGTTTAAAAAATAATTATCAAGATCCAAGATCCAGGGCTCCCAATCGTTGGGAACATTGTCAAGAACTTTGAACACATGTTTTTCTAACTTCCTTAAGGTCACAAAGTTCACCCGGTAACTTATTCGTATTTATTAATCGAACATTACAACTATGAAAATTATTCCGGCCCTTTTGCCTGATCATCGGGGCCCCCACTGAATAATGGAACGGACGGTCGATGCAATATCTATAAATGCATATATATGTGTAGCATAATACATAAATAAATGATGTGCATCAGTCCCAACGAAGAGTTGTGCGGTACGATGGTGTATATGGCGAGCTCGGGGGCACGGGTCCCCACGCGGACCCCTTACATGGTCCAGGTTGAGTCGGGGCGTGGTACCCGTTCACTCCCCAGGTGCGTTTCTCTCTCTTTCTCTCCCTCTCTCTCTCTCTTTCTCTCTCTTTCGGTCCCCGTGCTGGGACACAATGCACAATTCGTGCACAGGAACACGACAACGTCCGCCACGCCCAGATCTCCAGCAAGCAGCGTGTGCCCCAATATTTTTCTATGCGCTGCTTCCACGTATAAATTCGCACTAACACAAACACATAATAGTTTATATTTACGTATATATGCACAGCGGATGGCTCGCGCCCGCGACTATTTTTCGTAGTGCTTAAAGCGTCACGAGATCGAGTTCTCCGAGAGGTACGGTCTTCCCTTTTCCCTTTTTTTCCATTCCTCGTTCATCCTGAACAGATGCACAACTACGTGTGCATATGTGCAACGGTTTATATGACTATATACTTATTCCTAGATCCGATATACTTTAAATAACGTTGCTAACGCCTCTTTCACCCCTCGCCGCTCCCAGGGACAATATTACCAAGAGAAAAAAGAGGAGAGACAGAGGGATGACGAGAAAAGTAGCGAATCCCCCGACGACAAATATACGAGCTGGTTTCTCTCGGTTATTATAGTCGCCATCAAAGAATCATCTCCGACCACGTGGCTAACAAATCGGTTTTTAGGAAACACGCATTTACAATGACAAACACACAATGTACTCCCGGTATTTGGATTCCTTTTAAGGCTACTTTTTGTCGAATTTTAGAGGCTGTAACAAATATGTATTAAACGCATTTGGAGACATTATACGCCGATGGTAAACATGAATAAGGGATGTGGCTTGTTTCGAGACAGTGTTAATATATTTTTGTACGCGCCTTACGCATTTTATTTTCATATTATGTACCATTGTAATGAACCGGCAACAACATCGACGCTACAACGTAACGTAGTTATTTTTCTCCTTTTTTTTCCTTTACACGCGCGTACAACCATCCGATGAATTCATCCTGATGTACCGTACAAATAATCCTCGAGAGACTCGTGTGTATTCCATTGGAGTATTCCATCGAGGCGAGAATGCGAATGGAAATACGCGCGATGCATGCGCACAAACCAAAGGTGCAATTTAACGCGGGGGAAGAAAAGAAAAGGTGAGCGCCTGTACGCGAATATATCGTCTCTACAGCATCACACTGGACAGATTGAAAGAGAAAGACACACACAGAGAGAGAGAGAGAGAGACGAGCGAGACTCGAGAGAACAATGAGATCGTAATACACGAACCGTTCGAGGTCCAGAGATTAACGAGACTCTGTGAGCGTGTCCTGTGCACGCCCTCTCCCTTTCACTCTCTCTCTCTCTCTCTCTCTCTCTCTCTCTCCTGCACTTCGTAGTACACGATTTTTTCTTTTCTCCTATTTTATTTTGTTGGCCAAAAAAAAAAATATGTATATAAGTTATCTGCTTTTTGACAGAATGAGACAAAGGAAGAGAGAAAGCGACGATAGCATAAGAAAATAAACTGATCAGAGGGTTGCACGGACCATAAATTCTGCTGATGTATACCTTTTGCAAAATCGAGCAAAAGACAACATCGTATTTGACGCGTTATTATGTTGATAAACTTGTGTTTTTATCGGTTCGAGTTGAAAAGGCATATCGGCCGATTTATGAAGATAGACTCGCCATCCTTCTGACCGTTAACTTGATCGATATGCACATTTTTGACGACGGTATTGACGTGCGAGCAGATGCCACGATATCGAGATAGTCTTGTGTGTATATTATGCGGTCTCGCACAACCAGATGACTCGCAGACGTTGAGGAAAAAAAGCAGGAGTCGAAGGAAAAGGAGAAGAAGAGGAAGAGGAAAAGGAATAAGAAGAAAAAACATAAAAAAAGTTTTCTTAAGCGTTGCAACAGACTCGACGGTAGTTGTTGTGCGGTGCGGGTATATACGAACAATCGATACATAAATGGAAATAAAGAAATATAAGAAAGGAGGACAGAAGGAGAGAAAGAGGGAGAAGAAATATATGTAAGAAAAAAAGAGAAAGGCCACGCGACGATGTGCAATGTGTGTGACGCATCGGGTACGACGACCGTTGATAAAACCTGCATTCATGAATATCCACGAACGCGATGTAAGCGACCGCAAAATTTTTGTATATATGTGCCTTTTTTCTGACCCCGTTTTGTCCAAGTGCTGCAAAAAACGTGTTAGAAATCGAAGTAAAAAATTGTGAAAAATGTTGAAAAGATAAAAATTGGAAAGAAAAATAGAGAGGAAAATCGTTTTGCGAAAGTATATAACGCGCTTTCGTAAATTCCAAATTAAATAAAATGGGCGTTTTCTTTTTGCCTATAAAACCTTATATTTATTTATCTTATATAGATATATATTCATGTGTTCATGGATATGAAGCGTTGGTTCCTAGAGTTTGTTGGATTCTCGAACACGACAAAGTTTTGCCAGAACGCCAAAGAAAAGTATGTTTATAAGCTCGACCGGAGGAGGCAGCTATTATAATTTTCTGCATATCGTAAAGAAAATAGCGAGCTTTGGAGCCCACAGCCAACTTTACCTTTTGGAAAAGGGCAAGTAAATTCTCGTAGTTTCTGGGACGATAAATTCGCCGATTCGCTGCGCATTAAATCAGGAATAAAAGGTCGAGCTTGCGGTAAACTCCAAACTTTCATTCTTTTCCTATTTTATTTCAGATTTGTTCGTTTCATAAGTTTTTCAGTGAAATTATCTTATAATATCTTGCGGCTTGGAGTATGAATAACAGTGCGTTGTTATTTTTTGATAAAATTGTGAATTTGAACAATCATTCATTTTTCTTCGTAAACGCATGTGGCTAAATTCCTCAACCGGATCGACGCCATTGCTACATTCTCATGAAATGACTCGTCGCTCTCTTATTTCAACTTGTATAAATATCTGCACTGTTATTATATTATTACACTAATATACCAGGGGATTTTGCATACACCAAGTAAAATAGCTCAAAACCTAAAAGTTACCCTTTCGCAGCTACAACGGAAAAGCACTGTATTGCTACGTATATTTATATATAAATACAACTGTATATATATATCTCTATATATCAAAGTTTTCTCGCATCGGTCGTTTGAGACCAACAACATCCGAATGCATTGTAGCGCAACGTGTCATTTCTAGCAATGTAACGTAAGTACGAACGTAACAATAAGAACCGTCGTATATAGACGTTTAATTATCATAGAGTAATGTCTAATGACATATATTAGAGACTGCCTGGGTCACCATATGGGAAACCTTTTGTCCCTCTGTAATAACAGTCGGGCACGGAAAGAGTTGTGCACGCGTACATTGCGTTCCGAGAGCAATACCGTTCTCCACCTCTTCCTCCTCCTCCTCCTCCTACACTTCTCGTTTCTTCTTCCTCCGTTTCCCTCAACTTTTCAAACACGACATATCATATAGATTGTGGTTAATAATAAATACGAGGCATTCTGTGCTTTATAGACTTATTTCTTTTTTTTTTTTTTTTTTTTGTATACTTCGTATCCATCTAGGGATTCAGTTACGAAGTAAAAGTGCAATGTAGTCATCGTCCATTTAAGGTAGGTCGTAAGCACAGAGCACCGTGAATGTTTAATTTGTAGGAAGAAAGAAAAAGAAACCCTTTTTTTACACACTTTTCCATTGGTCACCGGAAAGTAGCGAAACGTATACTTAAAAGCACGAGGTTTATACGACCTGGTCACAATTATCAACCGTCAATTATCTGCTAATTGATTTACCGAGCCTCGTCGACTTTCAGAGTTGTGAGTACCGATTAATTTTTCAATATTTTTTGTTCCTTCAGTTTCCTCGATATACGAGGGGTATTTTACGCTATGTTTGCTTCTTTTTTCTTCCGGAACCAATGATAACTAGTACTTTTTCAATTAACCTACTTCGAAAGGAATTAATGTACATACGATATAGTAAACATTGACACACTGAAAAAAAATCCCGAAAAAAAGCATAATTATTTATTACGATATTCGAAGAGAACAATTATTATTAAAAATCTTTGCGTGCAATTATTTAATGATAATTAAAGTCCCATTGACCTGTCCTTTTTGTTCGTTATTCCGCATGAATTTTCAATATTATGATTTCTGAGACTTTATGGATTTCTGGATGGCCAACGACTGTTTCATCTGTCAGTACCCAACGCCATTGTTGTCATCCTCCTCGTCACACCGTTTCCTTGCCTTTTTTTTGTATTTTTAAACTTTCAAAATTTTTTTTATGTCATCCCTTCGACCAGCAACTGTCTGTTCCGTCGAGGTTCGTATACAAATTTTTTTTATTCATTTTCACTCCCCTCAAGTGAATCATACCGTAGCTGCTGCGTGCCACTGATTACCGTAATTCAGGATTCCAGTTCCGGTATCGGCTGCTAATTATAATCATCGATTTCGATACGGCACTTCCTTGCTATATATAAATAAATACGTTACGAATAACGCCATTGCCCGAAGCAACAAACAACTATACATGAGCCTCCCACACGTTTCCCTCTTCCCCTCTCCTGTCTTTTATAAATTTGTCGTCCTCAGAAGACCACCGTTTCTGTTATTACGCAAAACGAGGTCTTCCAGCCACATATTTTCACAGTGACATGTGGAGCTGCAACGTTTTGTTAGAGCTTAGTGTGTGACCATCATTTTTTAACTTTCCCATCGTATTGCTCGACGTTTCAAGTCTTGTGCAAAAAATATCTAACGATTCTTCATGTTTTTCTTGGTGAAAATGTGGTCCATCTTTGGTCTCATGATCTGTATGTGATTTTCAACTAAACCCTTTTGTTTGTACACATTTTTTTGTCATGAGAAAAAGCTCATCATTTATCAGGAATGAATAATCGACCAACTGCTCTGCTTCTTTCGTCCATCGTTCTCCTCCAATAAATGACACTTCAATTCATTTGTCCTCGATGCATAATACCTGAGAAAAATTTAGTGGCAAACCTCAGACGTGAACTTTGGTTAGCCAAATAGTCAAAATGTAGGGTCTCAAGTACGTGGAAAAATAAAAGACTCCAAGGATGGACATTGGCAATGTATTTTCATTGAAAAAGGTCCAAGTTCAAAGGGCGAGCTCGAAGCACGTCCTGCGGTGTAATTCAGAGTATGCTACTGTTGTAGACCAAAGCTTTTTGTCGTCGTACTCGTGAGCTCAGCGTGAATGAATTTACGTGAATGAGTCAACCCTCGTGCCACACGACCTATTTTTTTTTCTACAAACAAACAAAAAAACAGCATCGATTTAACGGATTTTTCAGAGACAATGCAACAATGCTCGAAGTCACCACTAGAATTTCGTTTTTGGCAGAGAAGAACCTGAAGTATTGAAATTTATGATTCCGGATCATTGTTCAGTCCACAAGAGAATAATGCCAGATCAATTTTTCCACATGTTGCAACATAAATACTCGAAGGTCTTGAGACCACACACAAAAATCTTGAAAATTTGTCAGCTTCAAAACCATTAGACAAATATTTTCCCCCTGGTCAGGTATTTTTGGTGCAGCGTGTTTTGAAGATCTGGAATAATCGGGGGTATGTTTGAAAAGGATACCATTGAAGAGCCATAAGAAAAGCCTCGTTGATACATTTTGAAGAGTTTACTCAAACATTCGTTCGTAGGAGTCAAGGGAGAATCTTTGAAAGAAATATGTTTGCAGATGTACTCGTGACTTTCATGGCTTTCTTGGATCATCTGTTCTCCCGTGCCGTGTATATATTTATATAGAAAAAGGAGAGGAGAAAATTACCCAAGTGTTTGTTTACACGTGTACTTAGGACTGTGTTCACAGGAGCAGCAGGGATTTATTGGCATAGGGTGTGGATGAACGAGTGCAAAATACACAAAAGTGTGACATTTGCTGGTAATACTTTCGTGATAATGTGTTTATAATTGTGTACGATGAGAGATAATATTCATAAAGTGTGCAAGGGACGTTTCAACGATGATCGTAGAAACGAGTCCCCTTGGGATTTGCGAGAAAAATGAATTCACTGGATCTCCAAGATATTATGATGCGTTTAAATCATGTATACATATATTTATTTATATATCGTAGTAAAATGTGAGGGTGAAATAGTGTCACGTGTACAGATACGTTTGTGTGGATTTGATGAATAAACGTGTCACCGTGGGAGTCTCTACGATGAAACGCCCAGCAGCAGCCTCCCTGTTCTGAACAGATATTTCTCCGACAATTTGCTCCGGTGCTTTCCTCTTTCTCTCTCTCTCTCGATAAATACGGACAACGAGGCACAAAAATACATACATAGAAACAGACAAAGCGACGCGGTAACTTGCTGGGAAAAATCATGCCATTGGTTATGGTGTCTCGAGGTTCGAGTTAGACCTACATACAGACGATTGGAAAAGGTATTTAGCTCAAGAATCCCAAGCATGAAATACACACACATTGGCAAATGTATGCCTAGAGTCATTGGGGAGCTATTCGACTTTATTTAATGGCAAAATGTGGGCGTGCGCGTGACTGGTAGCACACCCCCGAGAATTATATTCAACTCGTCGTCCCCTTTTTCTCTTTGTACCAAAAAAAAAAAGAAAGACAGAAAGAAAGAAAGTAAATCGAACTTGGATGTGTTTGATGTGGATACCGAAGGAAAAGAAAAGCATTTTTTCAAATTTTCTGATAATATGGTCGATTGTAATGCGTCGCTTTGGAAACTTGGATATGAAGCGTTTGGTTGTCCTGCTTTTGGAAAGGAATCAAAAGAATTATGGTTCGAACAACAACAACAATAATAAGAATGAAAATTGTCTGTTTGTGTTCTTTATTTTTTTTTTCTTTTTTGCAAATGCATCCCAGTCTATACTTTGGCTCGAGTCAATAATGAGTTCGAAACGTTTGCCAGGGTGGGTACAGAGGGTTATTGAGGGGGCGCGGATGCACCTCGATATATAGATTCGTAATCGCGAGGTTGTGGTACATCCCTCCGCGTGTGTGATATACAGATAGTCCGTACCTTCTCGTATATACCGACGATACGGTAGTGAAACTACGGGATAGGTACCGAGGGAGCGGCAAATTGAAACCCTTCCTTTTTTTCTTCTCTCTCTCTCTCTCTCTCTCTTTTGTTTTTTTTTTTTTTTACTATCTTCCATGAACGCACATTCAGTAAAAAAGTGGTATGGTCGAAGTGGGAGTTTGTGGATAGATTTCAGGTACACGTAAGGTGCATGTATGTATATCCATAAACGAATGTATAAGCTTATTCGAATGACTGACATTACAGAACCCACCGTAAGTGCACTACATTCAATTTGCTGATTTCCTTCCGAACATGGAACGAAACGCTTTACTCGGAAACTTGGGACATTTGGCTGCTTGTTTTTTCTTTATTTTTATTTTTTGTTCTTCGACTCGGCGAAAGAGGGACAGTTCGTGCGACTTCTATATTAGCTTCTTATATCTATAGCTATATATCGCGGTGAAGCGAAAGCTCCGAGCTTGCTTTTTTTTTCTTCGTTATGTATGAAATAGTAATTCGTTGAATTCGTGCCTGTACCGTGTTTGCCACGAAATGCAAGTACTTACTGTTTACATCGATTTTTTTTTCCTCCACTTCCTTCTATTTTTTCTGCATTGTTCGTATCTCGTGGCTCCCGAGAATTAACTTTCGCGACAACCTCCCAAATGCGACTGTTATTTTTAATGCTTTCATGCTCCACCATCGTTTTCTTTTTCCACTGATTTTTCACCCACCAGTTTTGCAATAATTCAAAATAAATTTTCGACTTTTCTTTTTTTCCATACTTTCATTTGCTACTCAGATCCGTTCGAAGTTTGAGCTGTCAAAATAGTGTCACGAGCTTGTAAGAAAATTTCATTTCAAACATAAATTCAATCACAGAACTTTGTTAAGTTTCTTAATAACGTTTATTAAGAAAATATCAATTTATCTTGAGATTAAAGTCGAGATTTGCTACTTGAAAATGTTATAGCTTTGAAAATCTCGCGAGAAATCGACGAGATGACTTACGGGTCGTGGCCCTTACCGTGAGAGAGACCACCTGGTGGCTCAAGAGGGCATCTCGAGTATATCTGCGTGGTCGGAAGGACAGAGAGTCTGATGGATATGCAAGACAGCAAAAGTATGTGGGGGGCCTACTTATAGGTGCATGACGGTGATTCGATTACCAGGAGCTTGGATTATTGCTGCTCATCAGTAGCCTTACAAGATTAAGATAGAAGAATTGTAAGGGACTGAAGTATATACAGACATACGTTCGTCTGTCGATTTAGTAATGTAAAGTCCACATGTAAAGAGGCTTGTGTACATCATATTTCATCTCATCAAAACCCTGCTTCATTGCAGCGGAAGATTCTAAGGTTCTTCAATCAGACGCGAGTCTTGTTTGTTCCAGGCTGTGCGATATTACTTTTCATCAGTGCTCTTTCACTCGTTTGCTGTGAGAAAAGTGAGATGAGAAATTGCTGCACACAGTGCACATGAGGTAAAAGATTGTGCGAAGAATTGTGATCGGTTTGTACAGTCGTTGCTTATTTCTCTCCCTCTTTTCCTTGTTTTTTTTTCCTTCGTAGTATTGCCCGATTGTCCTGAGTGTGATTTGCATCTTGCACACTTCTCCTGTCAAAATCGTTTTATCCCGAAGTTCACGAACGACGTGTGGTTATTTGAAGAATGAGTTTAAGTGTAGAAAGAGCATTGAAACAAGAAATCTTGGTTGAGAGTCTCAACGTGAGTCCGCGAAGAAGTGAAATATTTCACGCCTCAGGTGTGAAACTCTGCATGATTTCGTATCGATCCAACACCTTTTATCAATGGACCAACCGTCGAGTTTTCACACTTCTCGGCGTCTCACGTGGCCGCGATTTCCTCCAGAATTCCTTTGGATTAAAGACCATGATTTTTTCTGCCACTCCCATCAGATATTTTACGAAAGATTCGGACGATAGTCGAGCGAGAATTCGGGCGCGAGGTATTCGCACTATTTCTGTCAGATTCGCCTTAGGAAACGTGATCCTGTGCCTTTCTTGATATGATCGGACTGACGTGTCCAACGAATCGGCAAATGCGCGTGGCTCAGCCTCGCAAAACAAAGCCGGCAGGTGGCGAATCACAATGCATCAAATGCTTTTTAATTGCTCGACAATTGACGAGACTGTGAAGTTGATCGCTCAATATTGGCCACACCTTGCGGCATCGTGCCGTGTTTTTACTCCTATTACTCACGCTTCGTGCATTCTATGAATGATTCTCTTCCCATACAATCGATCAACCAAACTTTTATGAGTTTATTGCTAACCGATTAATCCCTGTGTCTCTTCTTAATACTTGTGGGCAAACATCCAATTAACAAATGTTCAATTCTACATTTATTTGTTCTGTTTATTATCGTGCAATTGCTGTTCTTTTTTTTCTTGTAGTGTAATTTTAATGGTTGAAGAACGAAAATATTTTGGACAACGTTCGACAAAGTCAAAGACTAAAAAATTAGAGTAATTTAAAAACGGTTTTATCTTCAAAAATCTTTGTTTGGTGTTTGTAAAATTAATTTCTAATATGAACTTGGTTTTTGCATGAAACAGGATGAAATGAAGTTCAATTAAACGCGTTATTATAATTATTTCATTACAAAAGGCGTCGAGACGCGTAGAGTAATGCCTTTTATTGTTTCTTCCGGTTCGCGCGAGATTCACGTTTCTCTTCGGGCACGTTCAGTATTTTCGCGCGAGTGATCGCATTGATTCTTAATTAACGTCTAGATTGAGAAACAATGAGAATATAATTGCTCGTGTCCGGACAATGCGCGTGACAATAAATTGCCCCGGGGTACACGTAAGTCGCCTTAGCTGTTTCTGCGTTTACCGCGAAGCAATATGAAGGGCTCCGTTCGAATCGACCCCAGAATACGTGACAGGGGGGCGTGTACCGTTGCAGAAATTCGTCTTTGGCTCTCTCGCTCTCTTTCACGTAAAAATGCCAGATGTCTCGCATGTGGCCAACTCTCAATGCGCCCTGTTTTGTTCGTGGGTTTGTGCGACGTTCAGGAATATAAGGTTTGTCCTCTTTCTCTCTTTCTCTTTCTCCCTCTCTCTCTCTCTCTCTCTCTTGGCTACCGTCATTTTTGGCTCTCTCCGCCGCTGGCACGTCGATTTATTACCAAAAAATAAAAATCTTCTCTCCTTCTCTCGGTTTTATTCATTCATTCGTTCATTCTTACTCGACCGATCGACCATACGCCAATTTCGTATACAAAAACGGCGACCAACAGCAATACGAGAAAAACAACGTGAAAACGAGCATGTGGAAAGGACACAATGCAACTTCCACTCGCGATATCAACCACGAGTACGTCCAGGCATCAGATCATGTTCACGAAAAATATGCATCAAGACTGGATTTTATTTCATTTTAAGATCGTTGATTTTTTCAATAACTATATTATGAAAAAAACAGACATTTTGACAATGTTTCGTATTTTTCTGTCATCGAACTAAGTCCCAAAAAAGATTTATTTTCTAGCAAAAAAATGTTGCACTCGTTTTAATATCGATTAAATTGATTTTCTAAGTATTAATTTTACCAATAAACTTTTCAATGGCAAATATATGACGAGAGATTCGAGAGAACATGACTTTCATTGTGTTATGATAATTTTTTCGTATTAAGTGACGTAGTACAAGCAATTTTGTGATCTCGTGCACCACAGGTATCGGAGTGCATTTAATACGCGCATGTTTATGACGCGAAGGGTTTATTATGCATGAATCTATTAGGATCGATCAGTCTTCGAGTGTGGGCGTACGATGTACGATCTCTGCGAAGTCATCTCACGTGGATCTCAGTCGAGGTCCTCGAGGTTTGACAGTTTGACAGGTCGCGGTGTGTCATGGGTGTCATGTACTCACACACGCGAACGAACACATCGTTGAAAGTCGTTTGGTGCATTATAATACCTCATGGCTGAAGGGTGTGGGTGCGAAGTAGGAATCACCAGCATGCGTACAGACAAACACACCGTGTAGATATTCAATAACGAGGATCGTTAAATTCGCTCGAGCGTGCAACAAACCTCCTATGATATTCGACGCCGGACACGTGCTACGAAAAGCCAAGGCTCTCATAAACGTGCATGGGATTTTCGATGCGAAATGGTCAGAAAATAATTTTCTCCCCGCACAATTTCTACTGTTAAACTTCACAAACAAATTTAGATTTCTTAAAAGATAAATTGTTTGGAAATTCATCAAAATATCGTAAGAACGACCAAAGTTGTTTATTTAAATATTTTGTTCACCACCCTCATTCGATTTGTTCGATCCGCAGGAATCATCAGTTTTTAAGTACTTAAATTCTTGCAATGAGCGTCGAACGAAGAGAGTAGAAACGTTCGTTAGCCACGGTATCTTAGTAAATTTTTCACTGCCTTCGTAGAGTTTTTATTTTTATTTTTCTCATTCTCCTGCAACCGAGTAAACTGCAACGGGGGAAGTAATGAGACGGGGGTGGCGCGTGAACTTTATGTAAGCTCGTTTAAGAGAGATCGAGAAAAAGGGAGAAAGAAAGAGATGGAGGGAGAAAGAAAGTACGAGGGTTAAAGTTCTAAGAACGGAACGTTTAATCACGACGGCAATTAGTATGATTCACGGCTGACGTCTCTATATTCTCAGCTTCATAATGTAGACATATATATATATATTGAGACTGGCAAAAGCACAAGAAAATATATGTGTATGTGTGCCCGTTAAGAAGTTGGGCCGCGGACGAGCCCGCGCGTTTCTTTATTCAATTCCACGCATTTCTCTCTCAACTTCTCATCCAAATAAGTTAACCAGCATCGACGGGAGGTCGGATCACTTGGAGAAATCTGGTTGATCTTTCCACGCCTTTTAAAGTTGACTGCTCAGTATTTAACTAGTTGATTATGAGATCTAACGATCGAATTATTTGATGGATCGATTAATGAGCAAACATTTTCACATCATGGTTAACAAGAATATTTTCTCTGTTCTTCCGGAACAAAAAATTGGCAATCCAAAACGTCATATCCCGTTGGGCACATCCGTTGTCGCTTCCGAGGGGAGGTCTCATGTGGCAGACGCGTAGAGATAAAAATACGCGAGAATTAAATCACGCGGAAGCTCGGAGAATTTTAAACTCGTGAAGTTATATAGAGAAGGAACTTTGAGAAGGAGAAGAAAAGAAATTTGAAAAAGTAGTGTAATCAAGGAAAAAAATGAGGAACAGTTTGTAAACGTCTGTGGACAAGCCGTTGATGATCCTCTGGTTACAGGCAAAGTTATCAATTAACACGAAGAATCTTATAAACCAAGGAGACGAGTGATTTCAACTAATTCTCGAGAATTCCGCGGGTGTATGTGGTTTTATATGGAGCGTGAAATGAAATCGGCACTCTCTCCGTTGTCCGGTGATTAATTGCAGCAATTATTTGCCTCGAGGAGCCAATTCGTAAGCTGAAATGATTCCTATCGTGTATATCCCCGAGGGTCCAATATGTAAACCGAAATATGGAGATTACGAACAAATAGGAGAGCCGAGCTGATAATTATCGTTTTTATGAGGCGATCATTAATCAGTTTTGTCGTGTGTGAAACGAAAGACTTTTTTGGTAAAGTAAAATGTTTCATAAAATGGGGTGCAGAGCTTCGGGCCATGCCCTTCTCCGAGGAACTGAAATTCTCCTCATGAAACTTCGTATACCGGAAGTCGTGGGTCGACTACATTTATTTATTTTGCCTTCTTTCTCCTTCCCCCCGCGCTTGTCCTCTTCCCTCTTCTTCTATTCTTGCTCTCTTTATCTTTCTATTCCTTCCTCTCACAAGCTCATTTATCACATCAAGCAATCCCAGCACGAAGTTCGTGTCTTTACACTAGTCGACCTCCAAGATTATCAAATTAGATATACGACGAATTGAATTGATTTTCGCCAGTCATCCCGCGCCGCGTAGCCTGTCGACGAGATCACGCGCGCTCTCTCGCTGTGTGAGGTGTATCGCAGGTGAGAAAAAAAAGTGCATGTTAAGACGACCGCAAGGAAAAGGTTGAGAAAGTCAAAAAGAAAGATGTGTGGAGAAGGAGAAGAAAAAGAAGAAGGCGGTGAAATTCTGCATCATAGCACGGATGCATGATAGATCGTTTCGTGTTGTTACCATCGCTTTATAACTTTCTATACATCGACAAAATACGCATGTAGTGTATTCATTATCCTTCAAGATATTCATTTGCGATGAAGAGTCACGTTACAAGATGCAAAACGATGAACTAAGCATTTTCGTCGTCACGAATAATGCGCGATCGTCGTATCTAAATACTTTTATCAATCTATGTACATATCTCTATTAATATTATGTATGAATATACACACGAGAACTTGAATTACAATTAAAGAATCATGTATTATTCTTTTATTAGAAGCCGGACTTATCTGATGAAATAAACACAATCGTGTAATGAGATGAATGGAGCGTGTGAAAAAATCACGTTAATTGACTTCAGTGGCGACGTATGTACAAAACGACGGATGTGAGAGAATGTTTTTTTTGTTACAAAGGAAAAAAACCACTTTAGTTACTCAATTTTCAGCACAAACTCTCCTACGGGAATTGTTTAAAGGGTAAAAGTGGATTAACACGAGAAACGTTTGATGTTGTACGTGACTTTTGACGTGAAACGATAAATCGACGTCGGCTTAGCGCACAAGAAATCAAAGAAGAGTTACACGCATGTGATGTGGAGGACGTTAACACGTCGTACAGTTAACCCCCACGTGTCATTTTTCGCCTCGTGTCTCTGCTCTGACGAGTGTCAAAATGTGTCTAATATTAGTATTTTTGAGGTGTCCAGACGCTGAAAATATTGCTTCAATATTTACGAGACCTCGACGTCATCTTTGTACCATTTTTCAAAGCTCTTTTAAATCTGAAGTTGCTAATCAACATGATTTATCGAAAACTTATTGTTTTATAAATTTTCAACTTGGAACAATTTCATTATTTTATTGACAATTCAATCGATTATTTAATTACGAAAAAAAGCTCATGTCAGAAATGAGGTCACTGATTTAAAGGGGATTACGTTAACGAGATTTATAGAACGTTCTGTTCGACTCACGTATCGCGTGTTATAAAATAGAACGTCCGAGGGACGTAACTGCAAAGGGATGTTGCAACCCTCCTGAGCAATAGCCCAAACCAGATACTTTGATGACCTTTAACGATCATCAATTAACTCGAATTGGCTCTCGGTATAACGATATCAGACTTGCGTTACAACAAGTGAACAATTTCCTATTCTTCGTAGTACACGAGCTTACTGGACGGTGGAGAGTTATCGTTGATTCCAAACTAAAGTGGGAGACGTAGATTTTATACTGGACGAAACGGGAGACCGAAACGGTGTTGTTTGACCATTAGGCTTTTCTAACTTTCTACTGCCGACTACGAAGCATCATCGTTTCGTCGTTTCCTTAATATTTGAATTATTGACTATATCTGTCAAACTTTAATGAGACTTTCATCAATTAACATTCAATTAATGTTTATCGCTGTGACAAGAATACCATGTCAATAAACTTTTCGAAATCGAACCGTTCATTTAATGTTATTAATATCACGGTAATAACTATTTTGAATATGCTTCAAAAACACAAGACAAAAGTGTCCAGAATTCTAATTTCCTAATATTCGATCAACCTCCAGTAAAAATAAAATGGAGCATAAGAGAGTTTTGTCATTCAATTGTTGCCAAACATTCATATTTTTTTCTTGATTTTGAAAAAACTGTCATTTCATCGAAACTTCGCCAAATCACAGAGTTTTATTAATCAATCGATGGAATATTTTGCTTTTGAAAAAATCTGAAAAAAAACAAACGATGAAAAAGTGGAAGAAAGTTGATGGGATCCATTGAACCTGCTGGTTGAGAGTACTTTGAGGATCAAGGGTGATCCACTCGAGAATGCACTGTGACGTTTGTGATGCTAAGATCAGTAGGGTCCTAATCTCTTGAAGAGGTTCTCCTCGTTCGGGATATAGTGTCGAGGGTTTCCGTCTGAGGAAAAGCCGCTACGTGTCCTTCATGTTTGTGGTCCTTAAGGAAGAAAGCGAAAAGAAAGAGGGGCAAAAAGATGGTGAGAGTGGTTGCGGCGCTTTTGGTAAGGAGACGCGCGTGCCGTCTCAGGTTTAGTACGCGCAACGCGTGTCCACGCACAAAAAAAGGTTGCTCCTTTGCCACACATAGACTCGAATCTCCGACTAACCAGTACACATGTGATGCTTAAGCGTGTATAGTTAGTTACACGCAGTTACGAGCGAACAACTTCGAAGAGTTTCAAAGCCATCTGGTCACCGTCTTGTTGGTTCCTTTCGTTATTTTCCATCGTCATAAACAGAGAACATCATGAGAAAACAACCTCGACATGGAGCGGGATTTGTGCTCGGAACTGTGCACTGTAAATATGTGCTTGGAGAGTAGATTAAGAAAATCTTGTGTAGAGAATGCACGTGATGATCTCTCATCGAGCCACTCGACTCACCTAATCGGTTAGCTCGTTACTGCCCTCGTACTGGTGCAACTAAGTTCCGAGAATGCGAAGTTTCTCTTCGTCCTCTACGTTCCTTTAACCCTAAGTTCAGAAATGTCCTTTTTTTTTACAACGTTCCTCTTTTACTTTTGTTCCCACAGTAGTTTACCTCTTTTTTAATCGACTCGTTCCCTCCTCGTTGCATTTGAATGAAACATTAATGACGGGGGTTGACTTTTTTTCACTGTGAAATTCTCGTGGCCGACGGATGAGCCAGTTTGCGTGCGAGAAATACGAATAACGCTTTTTTCGTCCTTTTATTTTTATAAAAAACATTAAAACAGAATAAATAAGTGTGAAACAGAGAAAAAAGAGGCTCTCGTATAACTTTCGGCTTTACTTTGGTAAAATGAGAATTAGGTGTGTCCCAGGATGCCGGAGAAGGAACGGAAAGAAGTCTCGGATTTTGAAGCTTGTCAATGTCTTCACAGGACCGCATACGCGCGTTCTCGATACGGGGAAAGTTAAGAGCCCAAAAAAATTCTCTTTCCTCTGCTTTTTTCACCGGTATTTCTATATCGAAATTTTAAGGACTTCTGATGCTAAGCAGCTCCTTTTGACGTGGGCCACCCACGTCATGTTTCGCATCTTGTTTTTACGTTTATTCAACACGACCCCGTCATGGGTCATCATCGTTTTACTCGTGGAATCACTAAAGGGAATACCGACGGTTCATCTCCGAATTTTTGACGTAGCAGGAAAGGAAATTTGAAGGCGTTTCCTTCAAGGACTAATTGACAACAGATTTTTTATACGAATTGCGTTTATTTTATAACATTCACGAAATCCACCAATTTTTATGGCATGTTTTGGTCGGAAATGATAAATACAAAACAAAATTATTACGAAGACACTTGTCACACAATAAAAAGTCGACAATTTCTGTTTACTACAATTTCTTTTTTTTCGATCGAAGTATTTACAGTTCAAAATGAGGGAAATTAATTGCTCATCAAATAAGTTTCAACGAAGAGTTTCAATATGTATTTTCATGAAAAAACAGGACTTTGTAGCGATACATGGTGACAATTTTGGACAGTCGATCATCTCGGTGCGATGTTCAATTTTTTTTAATGTTATGAGGGAGGACGAGCAGAGGATGGCATTCGGTGGTTGGTTGATCTATGGAGGAGAGAATCAGCAGGGGGACACAGCAGTGGCTGGTACCGCAGCGTAAACTCACATGCCGCTGTTTCCGAGTCCGAGGTGGTGGGGGTAACGGTTGCAAATTGAATAACAAACGTTCACCCTCGTCGGTTAAAGCACCGAAAAGGCACCCCCTGGCTCGTTGGCTGCTCGACATTAACCGCACCCCCCGCGAATTGTTGTGGTGCTTCCTGATGGTGTCCCCTCTTTCTCTTTCTCTTCGAGCGACGTAATAAAACCTCAGAAAGCGCTGTTAGACTTCTGCTGCTGCCGCTGATGCTCCTCGGTTGATTTGCATAACGATCTTATTTCGTAATATCCTCCATATTGATCTGATTCGTAATTCTCGTTTTCTCGAGACCCCTCAGTGTATTGAAAAACGAGGAAAAAATATATAAAAAAATCAAACAAAATGATAGTTAATAAGTGTACCCTCAAAGATCGTTGTGAATGGACGATAATTCAAGGCTTTCCATGGAATCAATCCGCTAATGCGATAAATAGGTATGAAATCGATTTTATTAGATTCGGAAGTTTTGTAGAATAGAGTGTCGTTTGGTGCGGAGGGTGAGCAAGCATCTCTCGGTTGTGTTCGATGAGACGCAGGGAGAGATGGAAGGGGAAGAGAAGGAGAGAGACAGGAGAGAGAGAGAGGAAGAGAGAAAGACATGATTCCAAGTCATTCCCGCTAATAATGTCGAGAATAGAATGAAGGTCCATTATAGGGCGGTATACCTCTTACTCCTGGTATCCCCTGATGTGGTCACGATGACGATGCTCGATTGACGATCAAACTGTATTTGTCCGAGATCGATTCAGGCCGAATTAAACTAATCGATTCGCTTGAAAAAGTTGAAGAGAGAAAAAAAGATATAAACAGAAAGGCAAGATTTGCCCGTGCCAGTCAGTCAGGAGTATACTCAATCACGAACGGCTAGATCATCGTTGAATGAAGAGCCTAAGGAGACTTTTGAATCGTTAAATTTCTAATCATCTGAAAACCTGTGTTAAATGTTAAAAAACATTAAATGATTGCAGCTGTTTATTTTATTATTTTTATGAGTATGCATTTATTTGCTGATGTCATTTATAATGACATAATTTAAGAGCTAGATTTATATATATATATTTATATTTGTGTGTATTTATTTTTTATATACTCAACATTCAACGGCACAGCGATGCTGTACCAGTACAAACCTTTTTTTTCCTCATGCCATCTCTATCCACCAGGCTGTCTCGAGCCACGGATGTGCTTCAGGGTAATTTGCTTTGGGGTCGTTTACTCGTTGCCGGAGTTGTCCCAAATCCGGTATGCAGCATCATCCCTCGAGCGTCACGTCGTTGATGGCAATAGTGCTGGGAGAATCGTGGGGGGACATGGATGGGGCGACGTAAAAAGATAAAAAGAGAGAGAGAGAGAGAGAGAGAGAAAAAGAGAGAAAGCAAGTGAACAGGGGGATAACGTGCGTGGTGGAAAAGTAGAAGAGGAGGGACGTTGATGTTATGACGGAACGTTTCATGGCTCGAAGAATCCAGGACCTAACGGCCCGTACGATATTATACACCCATTGCAGAATCCCTCTCAGAGTATTTCGTTTCCCAATTTTTTGTCCCCACTTTTTTTTACTGACTTGCGAATCTTTCTCGCGCACAGATCTTGGGACTCTACTTCGCCGAGATATTCTCTGGAGAAGATAACAAAAAGAGCTACCTCGAAATAACCGATTTTTCGAAAGACCCACGCAGCTAATTTACGTTTTTCACTGAATTCTGCGAAATGATGAATCTGTGGTTACCATTTTTCTCGAGGCGACGATAAAACGCGTTTCTATACCGATATGATTTTGTTTTTATGTTCGAGCGAGCTGAGGTCTGGAATTCGACGCGGGACGAAACGGCTGAAATTTTGGGCCGTGTTTCAATTTGGAAGCTGGCACGCGCATTGTCATTACGATCGTCGTTGTCGTCGTCTCGAGAAAGAGTGAAAGAAAGAGAAACGGAAGGCGGGGGGGCGGGGGGGGGGGGGGTTTCCAGCGGAATAGACAATGACATAAGTGAGGGTGAGACAAAGACTTGATCGGGTGGAAGTGTTAGGGAGAACAGTGAGTCTAAGTGAAATTAATTGAATTGAAAAGTAGTCACGTATTATACTCACAAAAGCATCGTTTATTTTTCTCTTTTACTCTTTAAAATGAATTGTCATAATCTTTTATAATAATACTTTTAATAATTATTTATTTAATTAATTAATAATAATAATAATTAATAGTAGGTAAGGTTACTAACTTTAGACGGGAGAGCGTGATATGGAGCTCCATCCGAGTCCAAGTTCCACACGTCTCGCTCGCTCGATTATTATTTTTGTTTATTTTTTTTTTCTTTTCGTACTTTTGCTTATTTGTTTTCTTTGCAATAAATTCTGTTCGAACGATCGCGATGATTTCGTGAAACCCAATAATTCGAGTATCTTAAATTTCGGGTAATTTTCGTAATTCTACGTTTATGAACTGACGTATGGAACCTGACCAAGAGTAGTGGTATACACATCCGGGTATAGAATTCGTGAACCGTATCTATCAAAAAAGACGCGTCCGGTTCGCTCGTGTGGGTAAGTGTGTTATTTGTATATTTGTTGTTTTTTACGGGATGATATTTGAGTGTATGTGTTTTTGTGTGTGTCACTTTTTACAATATTATATCGCTCTAATATAATATCATCTCTCACGCACTATGTATATTATTTACACGTTCGATAAATTGGACAATAGAGTGTGCAAGGGCAAGGTCGTGGGGTGGGGGGAGGGGGGCGGGGGGAAGCTGAGAGGTGATCGGTGCTACTAGTCGCGCGATATAAAGCGCTTGTGGCTGTGGTACGTTGTGTCGACTCGATTTCGTCGTGATCGGTGCACGGAATGTACTCCGGTAACAGCGGTAGAAAAAGCAGAAGAAGATAATAAGAGGAGACAGGATTGGGGAAAGGAGAGAAAGTTATGCTGAAGTATTTAGAGGCTATGTACAGGTGCTGGTGATGAAGGAGAGGGTGTCTGTGGATTACCAGGTGTACCAGGGTTTTGTGTGTATGAATTGTTTTGTCGTGATTGTTGTTGGTGATGTTGGTGTTGGTGTTGTTGTTGTTGTTGTTGTTGTTGTTGTTGTTGTTGTTGGTGATGGTGTTGTTGTTGTTGTTGTTGGTGATGATTGTGATGATGTGGATGGGATTGTTGTTGATGGTGTTGGTGATGGTGATGGGCATTCATAGAGTGATTCTGGTGCTGTTGGATAAGGTTCAGGTTGAGGGGGTAGGATAGTGGGGAGCCCAGGGCCGTTGGGGCACCGTTATTGCAGCCACCGGTGGCTCCGGGCCCCACCGGGCTCAGTGCATGCTCATCCCCGCGTGGGGGTGGTGGGCCGCCACGGATGTTGCGTGATGATGAGGATGGTGCATTAGAGGCGGGAGATGCGGGTGGTGGGGATGGTGTGGGGTCAGAGGCGGTGGGGTCATCTGCATTGGGGTCATGGGGGTTGTCGGTTGGTGAACGGTGACCTGAGAGTTGACGTCCTGCGGTACCACCCCCGGTACCCCCGCCAGGGCCTGCTGCTGCTGTTGAGCTTGCCCCGACGGTTGCACCGGTACCTGTACCGGTACCGAGTTGCTGGAAGTGGGACTCTGCTGACTCCCGTTGTCCTCGCTGTCGGAGCAGGACTCGGCCGAGGAGCTCCCCGCTCCCCCCTTGCCCTTGCTGCCGCTGCTGCTGCTGCTGCTGCTGTGGGTCTTGACGTGCTTCGCGAGATGGTCGCTGCGCATGAACCGCTTGTTGCAGACCGGGCAGGCGAATCTCTTTTCGCCGGTGTGGGTTCGAAGGTGCCGCTGCAACTCATCCGAACGTGTGAACCGCTTGCCACAGAAAAGCCAGTTGCAAACAAACGGTCGCTCACCAGTGTGCCACCGTAAGTGGGCCTTCAGATGCGACGTCTTCCCGTAGACCTTGCCGCAGCCCGGTATGTGGCAGCTGTGGATGTTCTTCTTCCTTAGGTGGACACCAGCAGGGCCAAGTCTCTCGGCTTCTTGGCAATTTGGGCAGTCACAAGTCGCTCTGCCTGTGTATCGTCTTTGAGAGCGAGGTGACGGTGCTTGACTCACTCCGCCACCCGTACCACCCTGCGGACTACCAGCACCCCCTCCGCCTCCACTCGTTGCGGCGTGATGTGCGTGCAGTCCAAAACTTGGTGGACCACCCGGTAACATTGATTTGTACGTGTCTTGTAGAAGATTGTGACCTGCCGATGTAGCTGATGTTAACAAATGATTACCGGCGAGTGCAAGACTCGTCGAGTAATCAGCTGAGTAGTTTGCCATTTGTGCATGAACCCCAACGCCTACGGTTCCACTGACATCTAACCAACCGCCGGTAGCCGCTCCATGGACATCCCACCAGCCATCTCCAGCCTTGATGCCTCCGTGTGTAGCACCGGGCATCGTATTGAAAGGCCATGACTCGTATGGATGTCTCCCGTATACTGATCCGAGAGTTGCTCCTTCGACTTTGCCAAGCAGACTGCTTTGATGATGATGAGGGTCACCGGCAGGTTGAGCCGAGGCCGTACCAGGAAAGTATAGATCACTTCCATATTGAGGTGCCGTTGAGGCACAAGATGTGACTGGAGCTCTCGCATAACCGCCTGTACTACCAGCACTACTTGTCGCCACTGGTCTTTGTGTCACACCCGTAGCTGTACATCCACCGCCACCACCGCCGCCGCCGCCGCCTCCTCCTCCGCCGGAATGCTGTGGTGAACTGCCACTGCTCTGTGGACTCTTCTTCCATGGATGGAATCCTTTCCCGACCGCTGCATCTGCCAAAGGTGGTGGACTTTTGCTGCTCAGTTTGTTGCACTGCGCTGCCAGCATCGCCAATGGCGTCCCCCGTAAACCCGGATGATCCTGTAACAGAAAATTAGAAAAAAAATCTATCAATTTTTTATGTGTGTGTGTGTTGTAGAAGTAAAACGAATGATGTTCTTGGAAAAAGATAGAAAAGTTAATTCTGAAAAGGGTCTCGAAACGGTTCCTGCCGGTGTATTGTGTAACCGAGCCCTGCGGGTACCTATAATCACACGTGGGCTAAATCGTTATAAAAATAAGCCAACGCTTCCGCCGTTCCCCAACGTCGACGCGTTGGTCCCAAAGACCCGAATGTTCTGCATGCATCTGTGAGTGTGTTTGTGTGTGTGTGTGTGTGTGTGTGTGTGCAGCACATATACGGATTTGTGAGCTCCCGCAAGCCTGGTTAGATGCATAATGATACTAAATTGGCGTGTATATATATATATACAGTATGGGTCACGTTTGCTCTCTCACCTAGCTAGCCTAGAGGAGATCGGAAGATTGGCTAGACACAAAGTAATGAGGCCCGAGGGCCTCGACCAGAGCAACGGCGCGCACCAACAACCATATAGCCCGGGGAACATCCTCCTCTAGGTAGTTTTATGTAAATTATTCCGTCGAGGGAAAGAGAAAGAGAGAGAGAGAGTTATAGGACTGAACGAGGTCGACGAACAGAGGATCCGAAGTTCCCGTCGTCGTACATCTTGCACACCATCAGCGTGACTTTCATACGAAAATTTCCTTAGAGTTTGGCAAAGCAATTCTCTGGCGATCATCAGTCTTCGAGGCGGAAAGTAAACGGAACCGGCATTTACTAACAAATTGACTTTGGCCAAAGCCTCCAATCGAATTTATGCAAGCCTTTGAGTATAATGAAAATCGGTGGATGAATAATTTTGCCATACGCGACAACGGATGGTAGACGAGAGAACAGGACTTTTGCTACGGTATCACAAATACGGGAGAGATCAAGAGGTAAGAATGGGATGAGAGGTAATACTGGCAGTGGGTCGCTCGCCCGTTGAGGTAATGAGGCCGGAGGCTGCGGAGGAACGAGCGGTCTCATCAAGGGCAGTTTAATGCAAATCATCTTGGCACAGGGAGCCCTCGGTATCTCTGTGTTCCTGTCGAGGAAGATGGATCGGGGTGGCTAGACTGGCGGTGGCTACTGTAAAGGGACGTTGGTGCTTTATCGGGTCGCGTTGAGGAACCGGTACTTTGAGCGGTACTGCATCGTAGTGAGGTTTCGAAGCTTTTTTTTGTTTTTTTCTGGCTCTGCCGCTTTCATATTCCCGGAGAAACGCGTACCAAGATATAGAGAAGAATGAGATAAAGAAGTGGAGAGAGTAAAGTAAAAAGAGAAAGACGGATCAGTGTGGAATGAGAGTGGGGGAAAGTGAAGAGTGTATTCGGACAGAAAGGTAAAGGCAAAGGGTCCGCGGAAGCAGCAGGAAATTAAAGTCTGGCGGCCCGCGGCCATTAGTAGCCGGCGCCATCGAGGCGACACGCCCCCACCGCGGTCCAACGTCCTTCTATACTATGCTTCAAGCGCTTTGCCACCAGCAAAACACAACGGAGAAAGACATAGCCACTGCTTTCACCTCGTTCCTCCTTTTTCATCCGTTCGCATCCTTTCGAAACCATTTGGTCCTTACCAATTTTATTTCGAATCACATATACATTCAGGAATTTAAAGGATCTCCCTTGTAAACAGTTTCAATTGAATTTTGCTAAGCAATGCTATGGGTCTTGTATGATTTCGACGTTGATGAAAAGAGTTCTTACTGGTTCTTGGAAAGCGTATACCTCAAGTCCGCCATGGTCTATCATCATATAGAAATATTTCTAAGCTCGAGAACATGTCGCATGATACTTAGGTAGGTGTATTACAATCCTAGCATCGAAAATTTATGGATTTAATCGGAAATCCGGTGTGGAGGGTGGAACGAGACGAGGAGACGACGAAATACTGCCTTATACAAGAAAGGTGGAGTTGCTGATGGTAATGGTTGTGGATTCGAGGTGGAATCGGTGGCGTGTTTATCTATATGCGTCTGTACGTGTGTTACGGTATGGCAGTGGAGGGTTGTTGGTTGGAGTTCGTAGCTCCGATTCGATGGCGCTTGCTCGTTGGGGACGTAACCTTGCGCGTAACACCGTACACCAACTAGCAGACGAAAGGAAGAGGTAAAATTCAACCCCTGCGATATCCCGATTGCGCTGTACTCGGGAGCTAAACGGGAAAGGAGTGAAGAGAGGACGGGGGGAGTAAGCCGCGTCGTTGCTACGGAAAAGAGTGAGACAGAGGCCGGGAGAAGAGATAGTAGTCGTGGCTAGTAAGTGCGTCGCAAAGCGAGGAAGAGATACTGACGGATGGTATGAGAGTGAGGGAGAGAAGGCAAGCAGGAAAAGGGTGATAGTGTACGAGGGGGTTACCAGAGAGCGTATCTCTGATGGTGTACGAGAGCCACGCCCTCTTCAAGCTCGACGGTCGTAGGTTATAGGTGGAGGAGCGAGAGAGGTAGTGTTGCGATGCGAGGAGAGTGAGAGAAAGCAGCACGGAGGGTAGGTATTGATCCAGTCGAACAATACGACGTGCCCTCCGGAGACAACGACATCTCTTAATTAACCATCGAGAAACGCGCTAGGTCCTCATTTCTCTCTCTCTCTCTCTCTCTCTCTCTCTATATATATATATCTTCTGGACCAACCAGTATCCATTCTCTCAGCGGAGGCAGGGATTCCGAATTCCATCCAGTCGTAATTTTGAATGGTATCCTCTACTGTATTAGACTCATAAAAAAATGAGGCACTATCATGATATGGAAGTTATCTTTAATTTGTGACCGACTGAAACATTAAAAATAATCGATTCTACTCGCGTACCTGTAACTCGTACATTCATGGAATAATTCAAGGGTAACGATCTCATACCCTCGGAGAATTAATAATGGGAATAACGACTTTTTTCAACCTGTCGGAGCTTCCCGCAATAGTATGTGCACTGATAGCTATGGTCGATAATTGTGAACGAGCAAAAGAGCCTTTGTGAACGGTTTGTTAGCTCGTGTGACTGTGGAGAGTTGAAAGGAGGAATGAAAAAGGAATAGAACCGTGGGGGTGGTTGATGAAGAGGGTTGAGAGAGAGAGAGAGAATAGGTACGGGGGAATCTATAGACGGTATAGATTGATGCGAACAAGTGGGTAGGTTGCATAATGTGAAACGCTCACGGGGTTGCGCGAGACCAACAGTGGCAAAACGGACTTTGGTATTACTAGGATTATCCGTAAATGAGAACGTGTCGGGTGCGTTAATAGGGTTATTGATTAGTCGAATGCCAGAGGAGATAGAGGTAAACTGGCTGCCGTAAGAGTGAGTGAAAAGAAAACAGGAAAGGCGAAAGAGAGACAGAGCAAGAGAGAGAGAGAGAGAGAGAGAGAGATATCGAAAGACAGAGTGGGGTGGCCTGAGGCGACGTGCTCTGTAATTATTCCTCGCAGAACGAAAAGGAGTCGTTACTGCGGTAGCGCGCGAGCAGGCGCCTTAAAGTCGCCATCTCTCCCTATACACCGTGCTCTCCCACTCGGTCTCGTTCTCCTCGACTAATATTACTCGAATATATATATATATATATGTGTGGAGCTCACTACCACCCTCTTCTAACCGTCAATTATCGTGGTACTTCGCGGGCTCGCGTACGCGCGTGCACTCGCAGCACGCAACTATATAGCCAACAGTATTATATTTAAATATACATATATACATTTTTTTCTTACCTATATGTACTTTTATTACTTTTACTATTACTTCCTGAGCGGTTACTCTCCTATAAATGTTCCTTTTTCCTCGTTACAGAGTTTTTTATCGACACCTATATATGGTGGCAGGCATCAGATCTAGGTTTTATATTTTCGAGGTCTTTGACACTGCAGGATAATAAAACTCGATGTGTAGGGAAGTGAATGAGAAATGAAGAATATCTGAATCATATTCTTTTACACTTTGTAATAAGGGACTGTCTTCAGAAGATCATCGACCTCGAGTCATTGGATTGGTTTTTGCAGCCTGGAAGACCATCAGGTTCTAAGTGGAGTTTTACGAGTATGACTGCCATGCGAAACTTCCGAAAATTCTTCAACACTCAAATGTTTCGGAAGAAATATGAAGCGTCGGGGATTCTCTGCCTACCAGAATTTTACATGAGTTACTTTTTTATCAGCACATCTTCTCACCTTCGACACCAGTTTTGCCTAGAACATCATTCCATCCGTTTATCCACTTGGCTTGAAAAAAAAGAACCGATGATCGATGATGTGATACAAAATCTTGTTCTCACGGGCAACTGCGCGAGCCCGATGCTATAGTCGGGGCGAATTTGAGTTTATTCTCTTTTTCGATGTAGATGCGGGAGCATCTTCAAGAGAGAAAGAAAACCTACAAGGCACACGGTGTGTTTCGCGGTCGGCTTTTTAAAAAAGAAAGCCCCCTGACGATGTGGGATTATGGGCGAGGTTTTGATCCTTTGTCTTAGCCGCGTGACGTCACACCCTCATAACATCATACGAGTCACAGCAGAAAGGAGTGAGAGAGAGAGAGAGAGAGAGAGAGAGAAGGAAAAAAAAGCTAAGCAGGTCCAGGCTAGGACTAATAACGCCTCGGGGCGCATGGCGATGCCGCTCGCGCATAAATTAAAAAACGTATTCGACCAAATAAACCACTAGGATACTAGAGAGAGAGAGAGAGAGAGAGAGAGAGAGAGAGAGAGAGAGAGAGAGAGAGAGAGA